>PVJS01000534.1:89250-125731 GCA_004027185.1 Glis glis | reverse complement strand
TAGAAGGGACTTAGAAGGGAAGAAGAAGAAATCTTTAGATGGACAAAGAAGGTGACCTAACAGAGGGAGTTGGGAGGGGGGTGGAGGGAAACACACTATAGCACATGATGTACATACACAAACCTATAAGACTCAATCACTATCCGGAGCATGAAAGGGAGGGAAGGGGGAGGGAATAGGGTGGGATTGGAGGGAGGGCTAAATGTGCAATGTGTGCATGTATGATGTTCATACCCTGGCATATATCAAAATGTATAATTACAATGCACCAATAAATGAACATAAAAATAAAAAAAATAGGGCTGGGGGTGTAGCTCGGAGGTAAAATGCCCCTGGGTTCAATCCCTGGTACCGCAAAAAAAACAAGAAATTAAAAATAGAATTAGCATATGACCAAGCAATTCCTCTTCTGTATATATACCCAAAAGAATTAACAGCAGGGCATTTAAGAAATATTGGTGCACACAGCTTTATAACAGCATTATTCACACTAGCTAAAATGAGGAAGTAACTCAAATGTCCAGTGATGGATGAATGAAAAAACAAAATAAACAATGGAATATTATTCTGCCTTAAAGAAGAAGAAAATTCTGGCATATGCTATAACATGAATGGACCTTGAAAATACTATGCTAAGTTAAGCAAGCCAGTCACAAAAGGATACGTACTGTGTGATTCACTTATAGAAAGCATTTAGAATAGTCAAAATCACAGAGACAAAAAGCAGAATAGTGGTTGCCAGGGGCTAAGAAAAGGGGAGAAGGAGGAGTTGTTCAATAAGTATAGAATTTTAGTTTTACAGAATGAAAGAGATGAATGTTGTGATGGTTCTATAGCATGTTGAATCTATTTAATGCCACTTACCTGTACACTTAAAAATGGCTAAGATGATAAAAATTTGTTATATGTATTGTCCCACAATTTAAAAAATAGTGAAAGTGTAGAGAGTGGTGCCTAATCCATGTTTACTGGGTTTCAAGTGTTAGCTATTCTTGATAATTCTCAGAAATGGAGTTAGGTACAAAAATGGAGGTGAAAACAACTTGTGGTATGTCAAAAATAAGTTATGATGCTTGCTATTACATTTTTATGAAAATAAACTTTGTCATATGAATTAGTCATATGCATTGGTTTTAAGAATTATACTAGTCATTAGTTGCTACTACTGAAACTTATTTAAATATGCAGTATAATTTCTATGAGAATACCACTTTTGTTCTGACTTTAAGGAGAACTACCATCAAACTGTCTCCAAGTCATTAAAACCATTAAAAACTTTGACTTTTAGAAGCGATCAACACATTTTGAAAGATATTTGCCAAGTTAATAGAAGATTAAAAGGGACCCATTGTTCTTCCTTCTGGATCTAAGCATTGCACAAATTAACATACAAGCTAAAATAAAACGATCTCCCTTTTTACTATCCAGGAAATAAAATCAAAGAAGAGCTCGAACATCACATCAAACAAAGTGTTCTCAAACCAATTTCCCATGCCTAGTGTGCCTGATTAGTTTTGACAGCATGTTAAGGAACTTGTTGAGCGATTCAAACACTTGGCATCAGATTCTGTTCTTCTGCCTACCTTGTCTATTTCCACTTTCCAATCATATTTCAAGAACTCTACATTCCTCCTCTAAAAGTCTGTTCTCTCCTCTCTTACATTACTCCCACTTCTCTGTACCAATCTCTCATCAGCTCTGAGAGACCACTACAGCAGCCTCCCTACCATCCTCCTCGCTTTTCTCTATGCTTAGGACTAAGTGGTTGCATACGTATGGCCGAGTGCACTACACATCGCACAGTTATGGAATTTTCTATGGAAGTTTTGATGACAGTGGAGCTCCACCTTGGCCAAACTCCACAAGTGTCATTGGAATCACAAATTAATCTTAAGTTGACTGTGGGTGAAATATGCCATAGAGAAACTCTTGGGTTCATTGCAAAAACTTACAAGGCATGAAACACATTCCTTTGATTAGATGTTTTCTATGTGAAAAAGTAACATTATACCAGAAAGTATATATCAGTATGAACTGATACATAAACACGTGCATACATATATGCAGACAAATATTTGTGGCATCTTTACCCCCAGAAACATGTTTTCTTCATTATTCCCATAGAATATCTGTACATATCTGATTGATTAATAAGAAATCTGAGCATCATTCTATCACTTAATGTGATATTGGCTGCAACTACTAGAAAATCCTGACTAAAGCTGGATTAGACAATAAACATTATATCTCACCTGACACCTCTCTTTAGCACTAGCTCCGCTCCTCTGTGGTTTCCCTGGAATTATCTTTATCCCCAGACTAGGAGGAAGGGAGTGGCCACAGGTCCAAGCATGACAACATCCAAAGAAGAAAAAAGGACTGTGTTCTCTGCATATTTTACCTGGGAATGAGAAAATTTCCCAGAAGAACCCTATGGTGGGTTGTAATGTATCCCCCCAAAACAAAGATATATTGAAATTCTAACCCTTGCCACCTGTAAATGTGACTTTCTCTCTGGAAGGAGATGTTATTAGTTAAGATAAGGTCATAATGGATTAGGATGGACCCTAAATCTAATGACTGATGATGTTCTTTTAAGAAAACCTCATGAACACAGAGAGACAGAGGGGCCACATGGGCTGGGAGGGAGAAGAGCAGGGTGGAGGGGGAAGTGACAGAAGGATAGAGGTGGAGACGAGATTGCAGCTGCATACCAAGGAGTGCCAGGGAGTGCCTGCAACTACCAGGAGCTAGAGAGAAGCAGGCAACGCTCTCCCTCAGAGCCGCCAGAGGAAACCAACATGCAGACACCTTAATTCCAGACTTCTAGCCTCCTGAACCATGAGAAAAGAATGTGGGTGAATAGGTCATGAAGGCTCCCTGGTCCATGATTGAGAGGAGTACCTTTACAAAAGAAAAACTACAGAACTAGCTCCACTATGAGAAGACAAAGCAAGAATTTAGCAGTCCACAACTCAAAAGGAGAGCCCTAGCCGGGCCTGGTGCCGCACACTTGTAATTCCAGTATTTAGGAGGCTGAGACAGGAGAATTGCAGATTTGAGGATAGCCTCAGCAACCTAGTGAGGCCCCTATTTCAAAAATAAATAAATAAATAAATAAATAAATAAATAAATAAATAAATAAAATGACTGGGATGTAGCTCAGAGGTAGAATGCCTGGGTTCAATTTCCAGTATCACAAAACAAAACAGAAAAACAAAAAGAAAACAAAGGAGAGCCCTGTACAGAGTTTGGCCATGCTGGCACCCTCATTTCAGATTTCCAGCCTCCAGAACCATGAGAAATTGATTTCTACTGTCTATCAGGACCCAGTTGATGGCATTTTATTATAGCAGCACAAATGGTCCAAGATACCACTTGTGCCCCATTCACTCTATTCTCCAACCACCACCTCAAAGGCAGGTTAACTGTCTTTAGTGGTTTCTTGTATTCCTCTCCAATGTTTCCTTATACAAATAAAAAACTTGCCCTTACACAAAATAAATGCTTTCTTTTTAAAAAATAAATTCTACGGCCGGGCGTGGTGGCGCACGCTTGTAATCCCAGTACTTTGGGAGGCGGAGACCAGAGGATCCGGGTTGGCGGCCAGCCTCAGCTCTCTCGCTTCTCTCTCCTTGTCTCTCTCTCGCTCTCTCTCTCTCTACTTAGTGAGTCCCTCTGCAACTTCGTGAGACCCGGTTTCAAAATAAAGTATAAAAAATAGGGCCGGGGGTGTAGCGCGGAGGTAGAATGCCCCTGGGTTCAATCCCTGGTACCGCAAAAAATAAATAAATAAATAAATAAATAAATAAATAAATAAATTCTACATTAAATCCTGGAGATCTTTTCTAGAAGTACCGCAGATAGCCTTCCACATGCCCCATCCCTTTCACTGCTCTCTCACATTAAGCTGCACGATTTCTCTCCTGTCAGAGTACAAGAGTACAACTGCTTCCCAATCTCCACAGCAGCAATGTGATCTTTCTAAACTTTAATCGGTCCCTGTCACTTTCCTTGAGAGAATCTCTTGATAAGGCCTACAGTGGAGCAGCGACATCATTTCTGGGGCCCACCACAAAGTAGACCCTTTGTTCAAAAATGATTAAGAGTTTCAACATGGTGATAGCCTAGGACCCTTCTCAACATAGAACCCTGTGCGGCTGTACAAGTTGCTCACCTATGAGGCTATCCCTGTGTCTACATATTATTTATAATTTACCATTAATCTGGACCTAAAATCTTTTCCTAATTCTATACTCAAGTCCCCCTGACATTCTGTGCCATAGTTCACTAGAGGATGTCAGTTTCTTGTGTCCTAGAGATCCCGAAATTCTTCTTACCAGGTTCTTGCACAATGTAATCAACAAATGAAAGTTACAGGACAAACAGAAGGGCAAGTGTAAGAGTATGAAAGTTTATTTGAAGCCAAGGAAAAAGAGGGAATAGAGACAGAATAGCTCCCCCACACAGGGGAGGGGACTTGAAAGAGAACAGTCAAAGCTACTTACCAGTCTAGGGGCTTATGTCCTCTTTTGTGACACCACTGTATGTTCCCTTGTGATTGGCCAGTTTTCTCTCTCTCCTGGCTCCCTCCCTTCTAATGCCCCCCATGCCGTTCCCTCTCCCTTTCCTCCCTGCTGATGTGCATCTAGATTCCCATGGGTCAGGCTGCACCTGGAGCTACTCGGAAACAGCACGTAACCACACTGTTCAAGGCTGATCTCCTGAGCCATGGTTCTAATCTATATCACACAGCAGTCTGAGAAACAACACCAGCCGCATTATTCAAAGCCAATCTGATTCTGGTCTCCTTGATCTCATTTTTATTAACCTTGTATCTCCGGGGGTCCTCAATCTCTCACTGCCTACCTGTTTTCTAACTCCTCACAAGTTCTATTCTATCTATCACCTCCATATGCTATTCTTTCCTCATCTTTCACAACCGTGTAAGTCTATGCATCCTTCAGGTCTTGACTAGTATTTCACTTATTCTAGGAGGCCTTCTGTGAATCCTTGGACTAAGGAAATGCCCCTATTATATGCTCACAGAGCCCCAACAACATAATAAGACATCATACTTAAAAATAATTAACACATGTCTGGCCTTGTGTTACTATTCCCCAGTATTTGTTTATCAAGTACTTACTATGTGCCCATGTATGAAGCAAGCAAGGCATTCACTTCATCCTCTTTTAATGAGGTACCCCCCAAAAAAGAAAAAGAAATATGCAATCAAGATTCATTCTGTTTTATGTTGTTGATGATGTTTTTGTTTTTTGTGTGTGGTACTGGGGCATTCTGCCTCTGAGCTACATCCCCAGCCCTATTTTATTTTTTATTTTGAAACAGAATCTTGCTAAGGTGCTGAGAGCCTCACTAAGTTGCTGAGGCTGGCTGCAAATCTGCGATCATCCTGTCTCAGCTTCCCAAGTACTGGGATTACAAGTGTGTGCCACCATGCCCGGCTCACTGTGTTTTAATGTCATGTTTCACTTTTGGTTTTTTGTAAGTTTTGCTGTACTTTTTATACCTCTATTAGGGCACTGTAGTCTCATGTCATAATGCTGTTAAGAGTGATATATATGAGTGAGATACATGCACACAGCACTTGGTGAGCTTCCCCCGGTTCCCTCCTCACTTCTTCCCCTTCCCATACATGATATTGAGATAGCATTGGTATTCTCAAGTAGTAATACATAACATCAATAGAAGTGTTTCCCTCATTAATTCTCCCTCCACCCCCTTACCCTCCCCTAAACCACCCCCCTCACGCCCCTGGGGTTTCTCCTCCATTATCTAAAGTCCCTCTTATTTTCCAATTACTCCCTAGTTTCTGCATATGAGAGAAAACATATGACCTTTCACTTTCTGTGACTGTCTAATCCTATGTAATAAAATGCTCTCCAAGTCCATCCATTTTCCTGCAAATGACATAATTTTGTTCTTCTTTATTGCTGAGTAGAATTCCATTGTGTGTATATCCCATAATTTTATAATCCATTCATCTGTGGATGGACACCTATGTTGGTTTCATAATTTGGCTATTGGGAATTGTGCTACTATAAACATGGATATACATGTATAACTATAATATTCTAATTTTGAAAAATTAAAATGAATGCAAAAATCAATGATGGACAAAATGTCAACATTTTAATTAAAGTCAACTTTTTACCGTCTTTAACTGAAGACAGTATATCGATTTTTCCTTTGCGCCAGGCTAAAATATGTTTCTGTGTTGGTGCCCAGTATTGTGCTAAGCCCTCTGCGTACTTCAACTAAATTAATTCTGATGTCTGTTACAAAGACATCATCTGTATCTTCCTTTTACAAATGAAATGTCCTTAGGCTTGAAGAGGTTAAGTATCTATGCTCAGTCCCATGACTAAGAAAGAGAGATGCTGAGACACACTCTGTAGTCAGCCTGATTCCTTGGTCCCTGCACTTAATCACTGGTAAATTGCCTCCTGGTAGGTGGATAATTGAAAATTTTGCCATATCCTTTCTATTTTAAATATATGTTTAGACCCTGTATAAATTACCCACCCCAAAACACTCTTGGAGGGAGGGGAGAAATGACATAAGAGGACAGAATAAAAACATTTGTAAACTCAAGCTAAATGTATCAAATTAGTAAGTTTAGTCATTTGCTAAATTTCAGATTCCAAATCCCCCTTCCTTCATTTTTGTAGCAATATTTTAAAATAATCTTTTAATATCTTAATGAAAAGAATATTCGCTTAGTCAATAAAGGCATGTCTGTAATAGAAAAATATATCCATTCCAGTTAACAAATTAGTGGAATAATATCCATATGGTAATTGGCCGTTAGGGGCTAAAATCATATTAAATAGGTATTTTCCTATACTGGATGGGTGATCATCCTTCTGTTAGAATCAGTCAGATGATTTAATGAAAAGAGATAATACAAATGAGATTTTGCTACACTGAGGATTTTTTAAAAAGCACTCTCAATTTTTATAGCTTTATCATTTCAGTCCTTGGGCATAGTATTATTTTTCATGTTGTTTGTTCTCTAAATATTACAAAATAAATAGAAGAATAACAATAATTTCATTACAGTGTACCATCTCCAATGTGTTTGAAAATATTTTTTGGTGATTTTTTATTGTCAAAGATCATTGTAGAATAGGGAAAGGGTAAATGTTTCCTTTTGCATTTTGCACTTGGAGAAATAGAAATACAAATAAGCTTAGGGAATTGCCCCAGATGACTCAGAAATCAGCATCAAATTTGGATAATATGACCAAACTTTCATATTGTAGACTAATTCTGAACCCGAGGTGGGTAAAGAAGAGAAAAGGGTTTCTGACTAAGAAAAAAAGGGTCTACATTACAATCTGGATATGAGAGGTGAGACAAAAAACCTGGGACACTTAGTGAAATGTAGATTTTATAAACAAAACCATTTGCATAGTAATGTTACATGCAATTGGTTCATAATATTCTGTCTTTACCACTACATTTTGAGATAGGCAATATTATGATGCTCATTTACATGGGAATAAACTGAAAATCAATGTCATGCAATCATCATGAAATGATAAAACTTGAATTTATGTCCATGTCTTTTGACTTCAAGATTCTTTTTTTTTATTATACCATAAAAACTCAAGAAAGGATTACTTGCAATGCCTTTCTTCATAACCAATGGATTCTCTAGGTGCTGCAAATCAATTTACCTGAATTTATAATTACTTAGATGTCAATATGAAAAATGAATAAAATTAGAAAAAAATTAAGAAAAATAAACTGAGCTTTAAGATATTCATGTAATTTTTGTCTCTTTGTAAGTTAAGGGAAACTGCATTATTAAGTAAATATGTTTATCTAATTTACTCAAATTTTTGTTACTTTTTGACATCAGAATGCTTACTTACCAATAAGGAAACCCGTGGAGTATAATTCTGAGGAAAACAGAGACCCAAAGCTAAAGCTCTCTAGGAAACAGAAACTGAGGTAAAGACTAAGAACTAGTGCTTGAGGGATGAGGTTCCAAAGCAGTAAAAGTGAGGGGAAGTGGAGCCCGCATGGAGCACGGCAGGACATGAGAGGTGATGCAGGACTGGGGGCTCTGGCCACTGCTTCAAGAGTATCCAGGAAGAGCCTCCCTTGGCCACTGGACAGGTGCATCTGCTCAGCCATGCAGACTATTTCTGGAGAGGAATAAGAAAAAAAAGTGTGCCTCAGAACAGTCCAGTGGAAGAAAGAAAGAAGGTATTAGTCTGCACAGGCCTTGCCCTCTCTTCTCTTTCACCCTTCAAAATTGCCCTTCTAGAACTTAGGTCCCCACACCCTGGGTTGTATCCTTTTTTTTTTTTTTTTTTTTGGCGGTACCAGGGATTGAACCCAGGGGCGTTCTACCTCCATGCTACACCTCTGGCCCTATTTTTTATACTTTATTTTGAAACCAGGTCTCACGAAGTTGCCGAGGGCCTCACTAAGTAGAGAGAGAGAGCTGAGGCTGGCCGCGAACCCGGATCCTCTGGTCTCTGCCTCCCAAAGTACTGGGATTACAAGCGTGCGCCACCAAGCCCGGCCCTGTATCCTATTTTTTAGCAACCTCTTAGAGAAGCATAATCCCACATCCCGCAGTGTGGCTAGTAGTCTCAAAACAGTTGAGCCATGCAAGTGCATGTGGAAAAAGTCAACCATAACAGTAGATGAAGGGGAGCAGGAGGCCGAGGGTCCTAAGGGCAGGTGAGGCCAAAAGAATATGAGGGAACACTTCAGATGTGCCTGAGAAAGATGGGGATTCTGCTATTTAGTTCTTCCATGGGTGAGTTTACGTAAGACATCAGATTCAACTTCTTTAATTTAGTATTTCTAATAAATGTTGTCAATGCACTCCCTGAACGCCAATTTGGAAATTTTTATATTATATTCCACTATCTTCGCTAAACCCACATGCACTGAGTTGCAAATTCTTATTGATTCTTTCACAATAATTTTTCATGGTCAGTCATTTCTTTCCATTGATATTTGTATTACCCTGAATTGGTCTGTTAAGATTCTCCACTATTGAGACCCTTCTAACTATTCACCTCGATAGTGCTTCTCTATCTCCAAACCATCCTGTATACAACTGCTTATTAAACAAGCACTGTTTAAGAAGAAAACACAGGACTGTGGAAATATTCCCAAGGTCCATAAACTCACTAGCATATTTTAAAATTATGTCCTTTAAAGGATAAATTTTGGATTATCTAAAAGATCTTGAGGATTGAGACACGTAATTTCCATCCTCTAATCAACATGTGTATTGGAGCTAGAATTTCTGGGGCTGTATCTGACTAAGAAGCATTCCTTTCAAGCCAAAGCACATCATGTAAAGAAAGATATTTCAATAGTTTGACTAAAAAATATATGTGATAATAGATATGTATGTGATAATACCGCACAGGAAAATACAGGTAGGTTGAGTTCAAGAGAACTTGCCCTGTAGTAGTCAGCACTATATTTACTTTAACAATACCCATATAATCTAATGCCATATTATTTATCACATATAATTTAATGTTACTAATGTGAATCATTTTCGTTGTCCTGTTTAGTTGATATTTAATTTTAAACTTACTTTTGTGTTATTATTGTCATAAGGTTTAAAATCCTAGGAATTTATGCTAAATTTAAATTTCACATATTTATATAGTATTAACCATAATTTGCACCCACACTGGAAATCCAAGAGAATAGCAGCAGTTTTTTTAAAGGGTCTCATACATTATTTTAGCTTTGAGGTATGCTGAAATATATACCATCGCTAGGTTAATTTTTCCTAAAGCATTGCTCTAATTATGCCATCATCTGATATAAATTTTTAAAAGTTCCTCACTGCCTACAAAATTAAGTTCAATTTTATGAACCTGACATTCCTATCATATGTTCTCCTCCAGTATACCAGGACGCATCAATGTTTTCCAAACTTCCCCTCATCACACATACACATAGGCACCACATGCTCACTTAGCCTGTCTCTATGGTCTCAATATTTGTGTCTCTCCAAATTTGTATGTGGAAATCTAACCCCCAAGGTGATAGTATTAGGAGATAGGCTCTTTAGGAGTTAATTAAGTCATGAAGTCAGCCAGGCATGGTGGCACATGCTTGTAATCCCAGTACTTGGGAGGCTGAGACAGGCGGATCACAGGTTTGTGGCCAGCCTCAGCTACTTAGTGAGGCCCTCCGGAACTTAGTGAGATCCTATTTCAAAATAAAAAACAAAAAATAGGGCTGGGGGTGTAGCTCGGAGGTAGAATGCCCCTGGGTTCAATCCTCAGTACCACCAAAAAAAATTGTTTTTAAAGTCATGAAGTCTCTTCCATCACAAATGGAATTAGTGCCCTTACAAAACAGGACTCAGAGAGCTAGCTAGTCCCTTCTACCATGCAATAACATAGAAAGGAGGTGCCATTTATCAACCAGAAAGTAAGGCCTCAACAGACACCAAATCACCTTGATCTTATATTTCACAGTCCCCCCCAAAAAATTTCTGCTGCTGAGAGATAGATGATAGAGAGATGATAGATGATAGATAGATAGATAGATGATAGATAGATGATGATATAGATAGATAGATAGATAGATAGATAGACAGATAGATAGATAGATGATAGATAGATAGATAATAGAAGCTATCCAGTATGTGTCATGTTGTTACAGTAGTTCAGATTAAGACACTGCCTTCATTTGAATTTCTTTTTGCCACCATCTCCTCACAACCAATCCTATCTCTGCATTAAGATCCATGATACCTTGCCTTAACCTTCATACACATAGGACTCAATACTCTATTAGATTCCTGTGGCATTCCACGAAGTGTTTTTACAGCACTTAGTATATCTACTTGAATTATAGTTACTTGTATACATACCTTAGCAAAATCATTTTATCTTCATCTTGGTATCCTCTAATGGGCCTGGCTTGGTATTTTGTACAGGTTATCTGTTCAATAAATACTTGTTAAGCTAATGTAAGACACAAAACAAAATTAGCTGCTCACATATTTGAAAATGCCTATGTACTGTGAAGATAATCACCATGAAATTATTGATGGCTGAATATGAGGCAAGTAAAGGAAGCGCCAGAGGAGTGAATTTGTGTGTAATTTGTTGAACACCTAGCAAATAATGACATTCTAAATGCAGCATTTTTATAAGGTAATGCAAGCACTGGAATCTAGGATTCTGTATTGGTATTGACTAAGATCACTAATGGATAAAAAATAGCAAATAAGGGCTCAAATAGTTCTTTGTTGGATACCAATTAACTGCTAATCTGTTTGCTCTAATAGGCCACTATTAGAGGAAATGATAAAATTAGCTATGCACATAAGAAACATTTATTGCCTACATATTACATTTGCCCTGAGATCAGTGCAATTCAGCAAACTTATACAATTAAACTGGGCTCAAAACAGTTTAAAAGAATACAAGCTTTTATCCCTACTGGTTTGAAACAAAGTTTTTGTTGTTGTTTTTGTTTTTTGGTTGTTTTTTTTTTAAACTGGAGTCCTAAGCCTTCAAAGGAAGTGAGAAAATCTGTTTCTTCAAATGATTTTAGAACACTCCTATTTTTTTCCTTCTGAATTGCTTTCTGCATCTAGAATGCTATCTAAATCCCTGCTGATTTATCCTTACACTTTCGGCGGGATTTCATTGCTCTTGGGCACCAGACAGTCTTGTTAATAATGGCAAATCCTTTCAGTTCTTGGTTGGTGCAGGTGGAGCTTTGATTGACAAGGTAATAAAAGTGTTAATGAGACAGAGTGGCACAGTCAGAGATCAATAGTTACCAATAAGAAAAACAATTCTGATACTTAAGTTTATAGAATTCCCTCAAACCAGTTAAACATCTTTTGAATCAAAGTAGAAAATAGACTTTCCATTTTATAATTGGTTTATCTGTTTTGTTTTGTTTTGTTTTAGTCTCTGGCAAATCTATCATAGACATTGCATGAAAGCATAACCATACCTACCATAGATATCGTTCACAAAATCATGCCTGAACGCCTTAGCTTGCCATTCATAGGCCTGGTGGGCATCAGATAATGTTTCATTGTGAAAGACGGCAATCGTGGCAGACCTTTCCGCTTCTTCACTCAACAGCGGGATGACCCAGGGCACATTTCTAAATTTCTCTGAGTCTCAGATTTTACCTCTATCAAAGAACTTTACAAACACTTCCCTTGCAAAATACTTACGATGGCTAAATAATATGAAATATGTAAAGAAGAAAACAGTGTCTGGGGCATAGGAGGCATTTCAGAAATGGCAGGTATTATTACGTTTAAAGATGTATAGCAAGTTAAATAAAGGTTGCTTTTTTTCTTTTCTTCATCTTGGGTATCCACGATATATTAAATTACTAATACCACTAATGGATTCTTGAGGCATAAGTACATATTCACAATTGCATTGCGATGCTTTGTTTTAATTTGATTGTGGTTCTATTTTTATTTCTTTTTCTATCCCTTTGAATAAATTAGCATTTGCTAACAAACGCTCTCCAAAGTTAGTGACTTAAAGATGCATTTATTATCTGTCACAATTTTATGGTCAGCTGGTTGTACCTCCAGTCTGTGCCAGCCCAACTGGAGTGAGATGATAAAGGATCATTTCTTTCATGTCTAGTGTTTGGTTTGATGTCAGTGGAGGCCCCAGAAATGACATGGCCTCATGTACATCTTCATCTGTGATGTTAGTCCAGGTACGTACACATGTCCCAGTCACAGGGAACCCAAGAGTATCAGGACAGAGAAGCCCCAATAAGCATGTACATTCCGAGTCACTTTCTGTCACATCTGCTATCATCTTATTGATCAAAGATACATTGTCATGCCCAGAGTAAGTGTGAGGGACAAGTTTAGAGCATCATATAAAGAGATAAATTACTGAGGCCACTTCTGCCACAAACTACCACTCTCACACTTAGATATCCTGAAGAAAAACATTGATTTTCCTATAGAACAATAATTTTCTTCAGATACAATTTAGGCAGGGTTAAATATATCAAAAGCTCCAAATATGCTTTCTTATTTTATGTTTTCACTGAGTGTCTGATTGGCTTTAAATTATACAGAGTGCTGAGAAGTATGTTTGAAACAAATAGACTGTTTATACTATATGTGACTTTTTGTTGGAAGCTTTTGACCTGTGAAAAAAATTGCTATTTTTCTCCATTTAAGAAAGCTTGTAATCTCTTTTGCTTTTTTTTTTACTGTAATTGTTCTTCAGTTAATTATACTTTGGGTTTTAGAAAAAAATGAACATATCTCAGAATCTGAGTTATTCATATTTCTTCGTTTTGTAACTTGTTTTTATTTGTCAAGTTTATTCTGCATAATATGGCCTCAGAATATAATGAGTCCCATCTGAAAAATGGCAAAAGGTACAGAGGAAGTATCTTATCTCAGGTTGCCATAGCAAAATACCAAAGGTTAGGTGGCTTAAACAACAGAAATTTATTCTCTAACAGTTCTGCAGCCTGAGAAATCCAAGATATCAAGGCGCTGAACAATTTGGTTCTTGGGGATGGTCCTCTTTCTGGCTTACAGAAATAAGATTTCTCACTGTGTCCCCACATGATGGAGGGAGCAAGGAGGGAGGGAAGGGGGGAGAGAGAGAGAGAGAGAGAGAGAGAGAGAGAGAGAGAGACTGAGCAATCTTGATGCTTCTCCTTGTAAGAATACTAAACATATCATATCAGAGCCCCAGCATTATGACCTCATTTAACTTTAATTACCTCCTCATAGGCCCTATCTTCAAATGTAATCACACTGAGGATTTTGACTTCAATGTATGAGTTTGTTGAAGGGAGAAACACCATTCACTCCATATCAGAAAACTGAAAGAGTGAAAGCCAAAATCTTTTTTTGTTTGTTTTTTGCAGTACTGGGGATTGAACCCAGGGGCATTTTACCTCTGGGCTACACCCCCAACCCTATTTTTTATTCTTTATTTTGAAACAGGGTCTCACTAAGTTGCATAGGGCCTCACGAAGTAGCTGAGGCTGTTCGCGAACCTGCAATCCTCCAGTCTCAGCCTCCCAAGTTTACAAGTTTGCACCACCACGCCCAGCTAAACCAAACCTTAAATCTTTACACACTTCAATTTAATTAAGGTAGACTTAATCTGTATAGTGTGTGGTGATTATAAAAACTATGACTATATTATGACTTTCCATGTAGCATTGACTAAACACAATACAGTTGAAAGAAGCCATGACATAGATTCTCCCAGGTATGTGTAATTAAAGATGAAGCTTGGTGGGCATGACCTGAGGTGTTATCTAGGAGATTCTGTTATTCTGTTGGAAACCACTTGAAGAATCATGAAGAGAACCAACTGCTTTTCTTTTAATTAACAAAAATGTAAATAACTTAATAAAATTATTTCCTATTAAAAATTAAAAACAACTTTTTCCACCCATATATTCTTGATATGCCCCTGGTTTCAGCAAGAATTGGTTTGGAAATGTTTAGAAAATGTGACTAGAATGAAAATGTAAGATTCCATTCTTAAAATAAATTTTCCCCAGAGTGGTAATTACTTAAAAATCTGAAATGTGTAAGTTTTATAAGTAAATGGTCCTTTCTGAGGAGGATAGAATAGATAAACTTAGGAAGTTAAAAATATTTAAAGCTTTTGAAAAATGCCTTTATATACTCAGGATGAGATGCTTACTAAAACTTCACTTACAAAGTCCTCTAGAGTATTGCTGAGTATCTTTAAGAGCTATAAATTTTGTAGCCCCATTATTTTTCCTATTTTATTTCCTCACAGATAAGTCTGAAGTTTGCTTGTTTTTCCAACTGCACTTGAAAACTCTGAATCATGGGTTACTGCTAAATTATAAAAGGAAGGATTCTTTTTCTTCTTGTAAATATCCTTTTTGTAAAGTACATGGAAAAACTTTGTAATAATATTGCCCAATGTGATAACAAAACTACAGGCTAAAAGCAATTTTCTATACTGAGCATATCATAAAGAAAAAATAGTTTAGATATTTTTGGAAATATATGTTAGTATATTATTACAGAGTTTTCTTCTAAATATATCCAGGGGATTAAGAGAGCTGTATAGGAAGTTGTATTAGTCAGCCTTAGGCTGCTGTAACAAAATACCACAGACTAGTTAAACAATAGAAGTTTATTTTCTCATAGCTCTGAAGCCTGGGAATTCCAAGATGGAGTTGCTGGTTGTTTTGATTCTTGGTACAGACACTCATTTTGTCTTGCAGATGGGGCTGCCTTCTGTGTCCTCATATGGAGAGGGTGGAAAGAGAGAGGTGAGACAGAGAGAAAGATAGAGGGAGAGAGAGACAGAGACAGAGACAGACAGAGAGAGAGGGAGAGAGAACCTTCTGGTATCTCTTTTTATAAGGGTACTGTGTTAGCTCTTTGTCACTGTGACAAAATACCTGAGATTATAAAATTATAAGGAGTAAAGGCTTATTTTGGCTCACAGTTTCAGAGGTTTTAGTTCCTGGTGACTTTGCCCTGTTTCTTTAGGCATGGTGCATCATGGTGGAGAAGGCCTGTTCACTTCATGGAGGCTGGAAAGTAAGAGAGATGGGAAGGGGCCAGGGTCCCAGTATCCCCTCCAAGGACAAGCCCCCAATAGGAATGGGGCTTGGACCAAGCAAAGGAGGAATTGGACCAAAGCAAGACCAAAACCCAGCAGAGTAAACATTAAATCATGTAGCTACATGTCTGGCATCTGGAGCACATGGTGACAGGATATGGACCCCAAAGGGCTTGGGCAGCCCCACCCCTGTGGCCTTGCTGGTTACAGCCCAGATGGCCTCTCTCTTGGGTTGGCTCTGCTCATTGTAGGCAGCTTTCCTGGACAGACACTCCACATTCCTGGCATCTCTGGCTTCCTGGGGTCTCCACTGAAGCTTCCCTATCACTCTCACATGGCAACCTGTCAGAGCCTGCCACACAATGTCTGGCCTTCCTTACTTTGAAATCTCAGTGGAAGCCTCCATGACCCCTTCTTCTCTTGCCTTCTGCATTCCTGCAAAACTAGCACCACATGGATGATGGCAAGGTCTATCCCCAGCAGAGGCAAGAGTCAAGCCCCCAGACCGTGATGGTTGAGTACAGTGAAACAACTTCCTAGGTGGCCCCGTGAGATCAGAGGGCCCTGGCAATCCCTTCCCATAGCAAAATATCTCTCTTTCTCTCTCTCTCTCTCTCTCTCTCTCTCGTGCACATGTGTTTTATTAAGAAACATTTTTTATTATAAGAAAAACAAATTTGCTAAGAATTATCTCAAAGAAAAGTCGAGTTTCCTGGGAAAAATGGTCTCTGGTTTCTCCCAGGTCGGGGCCTCTCGACTGGAATCTGTGTGGAGAAGCTGTGACAGTTTGGAACACCTCGTCCTGCAGCTGAGTCCACTCTGGCTGAAGTCAGGATCCAGGGAGTTGGTTTTATCCACCTCATCTGACAGTTTCCCTGGAGCAATTTTGATGTTGAATAATCTGGGGCACCTCTGCCCCCTCTCTCTGGAGCGATTTTGTTGGCTCCAGGGGCCAGCACATAGCAGCAACATGATGCTGGTAAAAATCCTCCTGGTGACTCGCGACCAGCCCTTCCTGTCATCACAGGTATTGGAGGCAGACTCACGATGAGATTGCGGGGTGTAGGGGGACCAGCTTCCTTCTGCTTCCTTGGTGCTACTGCTCTTGCAGGGGCTGGCCTGGAGGGGCCTCATGGCCATGCTGGGGGGCTGTGCTGGGAGTGGGGATCCTCTTCATCAGGCATCTCAGGGGAATGGCAGGCAGGCTGTCCCTTCTGCCACCCTTCTGCCCTGACTGACGGATACTTAGAGGGCACAAACTGGAAGGTGCGAAGGAGGCTCACCGGCTCTCCTCGTTGGTGGCAGAGGGAAGGCAGAAGGATCTGCTGGGGATGGAAGCAGCATGACACCCAGATGCTGGGGCCCAGCCTGGAATGTGATCCCTGCCCAATGGCTCACCTGGTTTTGAATCAACAGGTATGTAGTGTAGCCATAGCATTGTCAAACGTCCTGTTCACCACTGACAGCCAGGTCTGCTGTGGGTCGCAACCCAGGTGACCCATCATGCTCAGGATTGTGGGTTTTGGGCGTTTGGGGAGCAGCTCACTGGGGGTAGGTGAATGTTCCTTACCTTGTCTCACCCACAGGTGCCCCAGGATTTCAGCGTCTGTGGGCCTCAGGGTAGGGTGAACAGTCAATAAGCAGTTGATGTGGCATTTCTCCTGGGCAGAAATGTGAAGGGGCTCTGAGTACCTTCCCTGCAGTGCCTGCCCCTTCAGCTGCTCCAAGATGGTGCCCTTGAACAGGAGGCAGCCTGCGAGCATACAGTACAGGAGGACACCCAGGCCCCAGATGTCTACCTCAGGGCCATATTCTTGCTGCTGGTAGGCCTCTGGGGCACAATAGCAGGGAGTGCCGCAGACGATGGTCAGCTTCTGCCCGGCAGTGAAGTGGCAGCTAGCCCAAAGTCAATGACTTTGACATTCCCTTCTGTGTCCAGGAGGATGTTCTCTGGCTTCAGGTCCCTGTGCAGGATCCCTTCTCGTGGCAGTAGTGCACCGCACCCACAACCTGCCTGAATACCCTCTGGGCCTCCTCCTCCTCCATGCCAGCCGACTGCCAGATGCCGTGCAGCAAAACAACAAATATACAACAAAATAACAAACCTAAACTAACAAAAATGCAGGCAAAACAACAAAGCCAAAAGCTCAAACCAACAAATCAGATCCAAAGTCACCAAACCACCAAACAAGCTATTTTTGAGTCCGACAGGTCAACACCAAGAGTTCCCTGTACTTATGGACAAAAAGCCAGCTGCGAGAGGACCTTAGCTGGTGCTGGAGATGCCCTCACAATGGCTCCCTGTGAGGTCACAGCAAGAAATGGCTGGGTCGTGGCTGGCTGTGGCCCACTGTGGCTGTCTTGCTTTGGGCCTCCAGGACTTTTCCTTTTTAATAAGAATAATAAGGACTCTAGAAGCATTTTTGCTTCGATGGGTTATAGAGACTGATCTGGCCAATTACTGAAATGCCTTCAAGGCATCTTTCCTATCATTGACAGTGCAGAAACTTGGTTTCTTTTTAGTGGTGCTAATGTCTTCAGCAACCATATCTTCCTTGTCTGCATTGTTTTTTGTTTTGTTTGTTTGTTTATTTGTTGTGGTACTGGGGATTGAACCCATGGCATTCTGCTTAAACACACTTTTCTGGACACATTGCAAGTTTTTCAAATCTTTCCACTCTGCTTCTTGCTTCCAATTCTCATAATAAACCTGGTTAAAAGCAACCTGGAATCCCATGCCACAACCTGAGTGCTATGCTCTCTTGCAATTTCCTCTGACAGATAAATTAGTCTATCACCTTTATACTCAGCCTCACGCAAGGTCCCAAGCATGGACAAAATGTAGATAAGTTATTTCCCAGAATATAACAAGAATGGCCTCTAATTCAATCCCCAACAGAGTTCTTGTTCCCATGTGAAACCTCGTGAGCACAATCTTCACCATCTACGTACCTATGAGCATTCTGGTCTTTTTAGTTTATACCAGAATTGCTCATTAAGCTCAACTTACATTCTAAGGCTTCTCTAGCCTGCATCTCCAAACATTTTCAAACTCCTGAAAACCAATTCCAAAAGCTTCTGTAACATATGGTCAGATATAGTCATAGCAATGATTCTGCACCTATTTTCTGTTAGTCAATTTTTTCATCACTGTGACCAAAATACTGATAAAAACAACTTGGAGGAGGAAAGATTTATTTTGGCTCATGGTTTCAGAGGTTTCAATCCTTGGTCAGCTGGCTCTGTTGCTTTTAGGCATGTAGCAAGTCAGAAACATCATGGTGAAAGGGTGTAGCAAAGGAAAAGTGTTCACCTTATGGCAGCCAGGAGGCACAGACACACACACACACACACACACACACACACACACACACACACATAGAAGGGCTGGGGACAAGAAATACCCTTTCAGAAGTTGGGTATGGTGGCCCATGCCTGCAATTCTACTAATTGGGAGGCTGAGACAGGAGGATAATAAGTTTGAGGTCAGCCTCAGCAACTTAGCAATACCATCAGTAACCTAGTGAGACCCTATATCAAAATAAAAAAAATAAAAAGTCTGGGGATGAAGCTCAGAGGTAAAATGCCCCTGGGTTCAATCCCCAGTACCAAAGAGAAAAAAGAAAGAGAAGACTGAAAAAAAGAAGAGAAGAAAGAAAAGAAAGACCCTTTCAGATCATACCCCCAAGTGACCCACTTCCTTCAACGAGGCTCAACCACCTACAGTCTCTACCACCTCCCAATAATGCCATCACATGGGAATCCCTCCATGCATTAATCTACTGATGAGGTCAGAGCCGATCACTTCCCCAAATTCCTACCTCTGAACATTGCTGCATTGGGGACCTAGCCTTCAACACCTGGGCTTTGGGGGACATTCCAGATGGAAACCATAACATACCTCCAAAATATGCCCTCCTATCTGCACTTTGTTCTTTATATAATTGTTTGCCACATCATAAATTGGCAAACACCCAAATCAAAGGTAGTCCTTAACCCATAAAGTCCCAAAATTTCAATTCTATATAGAGTGATGGGACAGAATGGGTTATTAAGCACACATGTAATCAAGAGAGTTGGCATAAACTTTGCTTTCAGTGCCTTTAAGCCATTATGCCCAGTTATCTGAGAAAGCACCGTTCCAGTCTTTCATCAATTCGGATGCCAAAACAATGAATGTATAGTACAAGAGAGGTTAACCCTGCACATTTGCTCTGAACAAGGCCATAAAGAAAGAGTACCTATAAAAGGAAGTCTATATAACTGAATTTCATGGGAGAACAAGAATACATTCTTTTTTATGAGAAATTCTTATGCCTTGGAGCCAGATTGTAAGGCACTGCATTTCAACTCTTTCAATTCTTATTACTGGAAAAAAATAATAAAAGATGGATTACTCTCAACTAACAAAATTCAAATGGCTAGCAGATTGAGCTCTGATACCTTCGCTCCAGTTTTTGAAATATTTGCAATGCAAATAACCATTCAAGATCCCTTTGGCTACACTAACATTTATGTGTGTTGTGCCAAATAAAATAGCTATTTATGTGTTTAAAGGAGAGAATTCCTTGCTCTGCATGTGCACACCTGGGCTTGCTTCCCTTGAGAAGACGCCTCAACAGCGCTAGTATAACAAGACAATAACAGCAGAATAATAGAGATTTATAGTGATTGTCCAGAAATCAACAGGGGATGGCTCACACAGTGAGCATAACCATAACAAGTGTCAGTTTTTTTCAAGCAGAAAACAAAAGCAGAGCCGTTTGATGCAATCTAATGTTTGAACTACAAAGCCACACTGAATCTATAGGCCAATCATGGCGTGCTCTTGTTCCCAGGACAAAAAAAAAAAAGAGGCAGAAAAATCATAAAATATTAAACTGCAAACTCTATACCCCAAATTGCATGTGAAACTTTCATTTATATAAAGTATCATGGTTTTGAATGCTAAAGATGCTTCTTATAGGTACAAACTAGGCCACAGATGGGTTTTGCTTGAGCAACCCAGTAATAAGGAAAGCAGAACATTTTCACACTTAAAAGTATGGATTTAAGCCTCTTTGAACTATCAGAGGATTTAGCACATTCAAAATGGCATACGTGCTTGGCCACCATCAAACAGGGCTGAGTAACAGCTGTCCCTTTTGTTGGCTATCTCCATTCCAGTTGAGCGCGTTACCCACTATTCCCTACTGTCTTTCATCTCCTATTCCTTTACTAATATATGAACAGTCATTACTTGTCTGGTTCCTCTTAGCATTTGAGTTTATATTCCCAGTATGAATAAATTCTTCTCTACTATTGCTCCAGAGTCAGACTTTATCCTCTAGAACTTTACATCTCAGGAACAGCTCTGGGATGGATATTATAGTGTGAAAGAACGTGTGCTGCCAGTAACCCGAGGCTCAGAAATCTTAAAATGACTTATCCATGGAGATTAAGAAATGTCTTTTTAGAAGGAAATTAGAAGAATCAATGAAATTTGCTCTTTATAAGAAGAAAAATGTACAATCTTTGCACTTGGAAGAGAATGGCATCGTGGCATAATGGAAGACCCGGATGCCAAGGCTACTGTACCTCTGCTGTGGCAATGACCTGACTTGTCCAGGTCTCAGATTTCTCATCCCTGCATGCAGTTGCTGTGTTTGATAATAATCAGGGTCCCTTCTAACCCTTCGTTTCTAGATGAATGCCAAACTAAAAGGAAAGAGCTCTTTCTTTCTTTCTTTTATGTTTAAGTTACTGAGGGCCTTACTATGTTGCTGAGGCTAGCCTCTAACCTGCAGTTCTCCTGTCTCAGCCTCCCATGTACTGGGAATACTGGCATGCACCACCATGCTTGGCTAGAACTCTTCCTTTCATAATCCTTCCTGACTCCAGAGAGTATGTGTAGAAGGAGAGGAAATGTTTACATCTCATTCTAGTTATCTGGTACCCTTTGTAAAAAGGAAAATATTTCATCAATATTTTCAAATAAAATACATAACTTTTCTTCTTTATTCATCTTGAATCTTCATCATCCTGAACAAGAAAACATAAAATAAAACATATTGTGAATCTGAAAGACTGCCTGCAGAGCACCTAGCTTTCTGGGATTTCTGTGATGAACTAGATATTCTAACCATGACTTTCTAACAACTAAGACGATGGTTATTGTTTACTAACTTTCTAATTGGGTTTCTGTCAAGCACTTCACATGCATTATCTTATTTAATTCCAGATATCATTTCACAAAAATAGGAGTCTTTCATTCCTAAGCCTCCCTTCCTGATCCCTCCCAAATGCCACTGTCAATGGCATATTATGGAGGTTCGATCAGTGAGGCTCAGAAATGGAAAAACATAAATCCAGGATAGGAAAAGAAGCATTTTTACTGCATAGAGCACATAACTATGAAATCTTAGAAGCTATTTATATCTGTCTATTCTACCTTTATTATATTTCTCACTGTTTCCAGATACTTCTCTTCCTTTCAATATAGTCTTCTTCCTTCTTGTTTTGTAAACATATAAAAATACTTGTAAATCATAAAATTTAAAATTTGTTTAAAAATAAACTTTTTTCTCTTATTTCCAACTTAGTTTTCTATATGCATATGTTTATATTTAGTTGAGAATTCACTTTAGAATTACTTGGGATATAAAGAAACAAAGAAAGTGTTGCTTTAATTGACCTAATGTTTCTTGAATAAATCACTTAAAGATGTGAAGTCTTACTTTCATCAGCCATCACAGTAGTGACAAACTTCTTCTGTAAAGGGCCAGATAGTAAATATTCTAGGTTTTACATAGTATATTGTCTCTGTTGTAACTATTCAATTATTCTATTATAGCACAAAAATAGCTATAGAAAATATATAAATGAATGAATGTGGCTATGTTGCAATAAGACATTATGAAAAATTTAACTTTTGTATAATATCATTGTATCATCTACAAATTTGACAACTGCAGAGATTTCGAGATATTCTTCTTTGGATTTTTTCTATTTAAAAATATAAAAATCATTCTAAACTCACTGAACATAAAGTGTGTCCAAGTAGGAACGATATTTGTTCTGCACATCATAGTTTGCCAGCCCTGAAATATAAACTACAGATCAAAACACTTAGTATATAGAGTTATTGTGATTATGTCAATATTAAACTACATAAACTGCTTTATGTTGAGCCGTAATATACCCTCATAAGTAGCAATAATATTATTAGTAGCAATAATATTATTATTACTTTTATTGCAAATAATGATTTTTTGGTTTAAGTATTGTTAGGATTTATAATTCTAATAAAATTAGGAAAATGAAATCTAAGATGTTTCACTACTACTTATTATAACAAAGGTTCTGTCCATGAGTGATATTTTATAGTTCCAGGTTAGATAAATTATCATTGTAATTTTCACATTAGTTCCATGCAATTTGTTTCACAAATATTTTCAGTATTCGTAGTACAACTTTCCTATTTTATCATGCACTGTCATGCATGGGGATGAAGAGCCTCAGAGTCTCACAGACAGTTAAACTTTCTAAAGGAGTGTCCTAGTCCATGGTTATTAAGGGACAGTAGTTGAAAGAGAATTACAGTAAGTCATGTGCCATTATACTGTATCAATAATATCTACCACTGCATACAGCAGTTCAGACTACTGAAGGATATCTGTGTGCACCAGAGGGAACTGAGAAACAGTGTCCTATTTTCAATCCTTCACTGCTAAGCAACATAAGCAATGATTGGTAGAAGTTCCTCTATAAATAACCATTTCCATCAAAGTTATTAAATATATATATATGTACTTATACATGTATACATATACACACATAGCATAAAATGAAGAAAATTCATTATTCCTAGACTTGTGAGAATACACCCAGTTCTGTTGTTGTCAAATTTGTATATGATACAAAGCTGGTGGTGAGACTGTATATATTAATGATACAGTAAAGACAACAAAATATACAGGCTGCTATGGAGACTTATATTAGGATTCTCTAGAAACAGACCACTAGGGTGTGTGTGTGTGTGTGTGTGTGTGTTTAAAGAGAAAGAAATATTTTCAGGAATTGGCTCAGAATTGTTGAGACTTAGTAAATCTAAAATACAAAGAATAGGCTGGCCGTCCAGAGACCCAAGGAAAAGCTGATGTTGAAGTCTGAAGGTTTTCCACGGGCAGAATTACTTCTTCCTAAAAGAAAGTCAATTTGTTCTCTTAAGGCCTTCAACTGATTGGATGAGTCCCACCCATATTATGTGATCTGCTTTACTCGAAGTGTAGAGATTTAAATGTCAACCTCATCAAGAAAAACAAAATCTCAGAAATATCCAGAATAATGTTTAACCAAATATTAACGTACCATGGCCCAGTTGAGTAGATACCTCAAGGTTCAAATATAGCAAGAAAAAAAAATAAGAGAGACGAGAGAGATGCAACTTGCTAGAGAAGAAATTGCCCATGTTCAAACCTGTGAGACAAGAAATTGTCCAGCTCTGTTCAAACCTGTGAGGCCTTTTCTGGAGTTGTGTTCAAATATTGACAAGATGTTCTTAGAAGGACCTAGAGATGCTAGATCATAATCAGGTCATCACAGGGAATGATGAAGGGATTTCAAGCCATAACATGGCAAAGAGGACTAAGGGAAAGGAGAATGCTTAATTTAAAAAAAATTAGGATACCCATCTTCAAACAGATGGAGAACTCTCATGTGAAATTGCCCTACTTAATCTTAATCTTAATATCCAATGACAAAAGGTGAGTCCATTTCAGAGACTGAATGCTATAGGAAGACTAAGTGCTGCCCAAAAGTATTTAACAGACAGGGTCACTGGAAGGTCAGATGGACTAGTTCAGGAAGTGGAGTCTGTCCTGCTGCACATGTACACACTTGGAATGGATGACCACTTGGTGAAATGACCTAGGGAGACTCAGATACCACCGTTGGTGATCTGACCAAAATACTTCTAACCTTGACCTCCATGTTTCCATCTCGAAAGAGAATTTGAGGTGGCTCATTGTCTTATTGATGGTTTATGGACTACTTGTATTTCTCAGATAATTTTCCAGCATATGAATAGGAAAAAGCAAATTGTGCCTGAGTAGAACAAGATATTGACCTTCTGAGAATCTTACAAAATTAGTTCCTATTTCTCCATTGAGCAATTAATGGGCCATGTTTGTATTCTTTGACGTGTGGAGAAAAAAAGAGGTATGGAAAGATGCCGACTTTAAAACAAAGAATGGGGTAGGAAAGGTGGATAACCTCTCCTGTTAATAAAATGACTCAGATTTGGCTAAACCTCTGTAGGACTCTTTCTTTTCCCAAATAGGAATAAAATTGCTTTGAACCTCTGGCCAAAATAAGAAAAAGAAAAAGTTTACACTTGTATAGTACAGAGAGGTCATTAGAAGATGGGGGCGGGACAGGAATCATTCGGTTAGAGAAAGGGCTTCTTTTCTTGGTGTGTGGACCTGGCGCTCTGCTAGGGAAGAGCCCACTATACTTGAAACTCAGTGTTAAGCAACTGGAATCTGAGCACTTGCTAAGGACCTTTGATTATACTAAAGCCACAGGACAATCAGGTCTCTAAACCTCCAGGTATAGATTTCATTCCATGTTGGACTAATGGTAAATACTTTTACTACTCTACCTCTCAAAACAATGTGATTAGCTTTGATGGAAACAGTGAATGCTCCACCCTGAAGCAATGTCCACCGTCCACATTTTCCATGAGAATTGTTGGAACGAAGGGAAAGAAATAGCCCAGGAGCCTTTTAAGCATCCTTATTTTTCTCTGTCACATCATTAAAGGTTCAATGAATCTCCAATTAAGTCTCCCTGGCTGCTGTCACCAATGTGATTGATAGATGTCCTTGGCTCACCCTCCACAGGACATGCCAGCACACCCGGCCCCCACCTGCCACCATCAATTATCGCTCGCTTGTCATCGGTGCCCTCGCTTGTCAATTTATTTGCCACAAATCCAGTGAAGCCCTCTAATCAGGGAGAAAAAAAAGAAAAGCCATTCTCCTTTACTTTTCAGGGTGGGCTAGGAAAAAAGTCTTACCAATGCACATACTGTTTAATCTTCAAGAAGAGTTTGTTTCAGGCTTTTCCATTTTCTTTCTCTATCATTCAAATTGGCCTTAAACCTGAGCATCACAGGGACTGACTTGTACACACATTCAATTAACTGAAGGAAAGAGGAAAATGGGGGATTTTTATTTTTTATTTTTTGAGGTATAAGGGATTGAACCCAGGGACATTCTACCTCCAAGCTACACCCCCAGCCTCAGTTTTTATTCTTTATTTTGAAACAGGGTCTCACTAAGTTGCAGAGGGCCTCACTAAGTAGCTGAGGCTGGCTGTAAACCTGCGATCCTCCTGTCTCAACCTCCCAAGTACTAGGATTACAAACATGTGCCACCACGCCCAGCTGGGATTTTAAAATAAATTAATAAATATACATACATACATCTACATATGCATGTATACCTACACATACATACATACATACTTAGGACTTACAGAAATCTGAACTTTTGGCTCTTTGAAAATCTAGCAAGCATTTGCCAGAGAGAAAAATTTAAAAATATTCAATTTCTTTGGAAAATTGGTAACAAGAAGTGCAGATTAGGACTGATTAAAAAGGATAAAGTGTTTTTTGGTTGTTGTTGGCAAACCTAGTAAACATGACAAATTTTACTTGTCACCTGCCCCACCTGTTTAATGTTTAAACGTGAACTGAGTGTGGTGCTTGATAACTGATTACCTGTCTAGGACACTGCAATCTTCTGTCTATTGACAGAAAAATATAGTTTCCCTGGAGTGCCACTATCCATTCCTGCCTTTGACCATGAACCATTCTGCACAAACCCCGGGGAGGCTCAGGTGCATGTGACAGGATCTTTGAGGAACTGATTGATTCCATTTGGATGCCTGTTAGATAATGACCTTCGCCCTCTGTACCCAAAGTGACAACAAAAAATGCCAGCTCTTATTCATCGCGTGTCCCCAGAAGGATGATTTATTTTCTGAAAACAGTTCAGAAAGTTTTTGTTTGTTTGGTGGTTTCTTCTTGTTTTGCTTTTTTTATTTTTTGGTTTTTTATCTCCCCTTCCCCAAGTTGGACAGAAAGGAAAGCACAAGAGAAGAGAGAGAGAGCATTTCATGGGAGAGGAAAGGACCATCTCAGCACATGTGGAAGCAGAGGGACTCATTTTCCCATCTAAGCTGCTCCCAAGAATGAATGGTTCTCTCCCTAGTCCACCTATTTTGCACTTTAGGAGTGCACGACTTATTATATCATTAAATATACATTCTGAAAAGATGAATTTTGCTCACTCAAGAAGGTATGAAATGAGCAGAGGGAAGAGGATGAGTATCTCTTTCTTCTCTAATCTAGATTTAAAATTGTCCCTTCCTGATGTGATCAAATCACAAAATATAAATAAGCATCTACCATGTCAAAATATTTGTGTCTTGATGCTAAGTGCCTATATGAGTAAGTAGAGATAGAACCAGTATTGTAGGACTGTAGTCTACCACTATTTGTTTAACACTGTGCTTTGCAGTATCATTATATCAGTTCTTCCAGGGTCAGTCCTTTCCCCAAAAAAGTGACAAGGCTAATTAAATAGATCTTAATGGTTTTTACTTTTGTTTTCAACTTACATTTTATTTTGCCTATTAATGACTGGACTAGGGACTTTTCACTTTTAAAACATTTGTCCTTTTAAGAGCTCCTATTAAAATGGCCCACTCTTAAAAAAAGAGATTCACTAAAAGACAAAATACCTGTATATTAAACCAAATTGTAAATATCCTTAAATATTTATTGCTGAATTTTTCAAAGTCAGTAGCCTATATTCCAACCCTACTTGTTAAGTCATGAAATTAGGTCAAAGACAGGTGACCAGGAGATTGTCTGGCTTAGTGATTATAGGCCTGACTTACAAAGCCCATATTTCATCCCTCATACAGGCTTCTCTGGCACAGAGAGGGTAAATGAATCAGTTGTTCAATTGGAGCCTAATCCAGGCAATTTAGCTACACATTCACCAATAATAGCACTGCTCAGTTCCTGCAATCTGAGATGTTTAGAAATGGAATAAAATTTCCATATCAGAACACATTTAGTTCACCCCAGATATATAAAGCAACTGATTTTCCAGTTCACATTTGAATAATTCCAAGGGGTTCTCCTACTTTTCTCGCGGGACTCCAACACTTTACTTGTACTTAGATCTGAATATTAATAGTGATATGTGTCTTGGATGATACCAATATCCTAGACCACATTACTCATTCTCATTCTATATCACAGATTGAAACTATTTTAGTTTTCCATATGCCAGACCAAAATAAGTTGCAGAATATTTTAGTTCTGTTGTTGACATAAATCCAGTGATTACATTATGCATTTACTGTATTCCTTGACCAAGTTTCTAACCACATACATGCTCTCATCATCTGTGATTCTTTCCCCTGTGGAGCAGTGCTGGGGATTGAACCCAGGACCTTGCACATATGAGGCAAGTGCTCTACCACTGAGCTGCATCTCCACCCCAGATTCCTCAGTTTTTAATATACATTATCTTTTGTATAGCTCATGACAGAAAAGAAACTTCTTTTTAAAAAATAATAAAGAATCATTCAAGTAACTATCAGGATTCTATGGAACCATTGGCAATGCTCAAACACTTTTCTCATTTACACAGTGATTGCTACAGTCTTTAAGAATCAATCATGTTAACATTCAAGGGCTCATTGTTTGTCCTTTAGTTATTGCAAGGGCCATCTATTTCTGGTAACTGTAGTTTTTAATTTTTTTAACCACAAAGAAAAATCCTCAAGTCCTGTAGACAAACAGTCCTTATCCTGTATTTAAGCTACAGTTTCTAGTAAAGAGTGTTTTTTTAGAGTCCTGCTTCTCAAACTTAATGTGCATATTGTTAAACTGTAGATTCTATTAGTAAATTGAGGGTAGAACCTGAGAGCCTGCATTTCTAACAAGCTCCCAGGTTCTAATGATGCTACTGGTACATGAAACACACTTCAAGATGCAACCTGTTAAAAGCACAAACAATAGAATTTTTCATTGTTTTGCAAGACTAGCATCCCCTCCCCTATGGGGTTGGTGTACTGAATTTCTAACCTAACCTAACCTAGACATTAAACACTCAGGCCTCAGACTTCCTTTTTAACTCTAAGCAAAAAATAGCAAACATATTTTTAATGGAGCATGAAAGCAAATCATGAATATCCTTAGACACTTATTTCTGAATATTGCACAGTAGTCAATATTCTTATCTTACTTGTTAAATCATGAAATTAGGTCAAGGACAGATATGTTCAGGAAGTTGTTTGGGTTTAGTGATTATGAACCACTAAACTAAAAATCCTCACATAGCATAGTAGTTGCTAAATCTAAGCAAACCCTAAGAAACACTGCAAATAGCACATAGTTGCTAAATCACTAAATGTTGATAAACTAAGTTTTACCTCCTTTTTAACGTTCTCTATAATACATTAGCTTTTCAAATAATAATGTGCACAATAATCTCCTGAAGACTTTGTTAAGGTGCAAATTGCAAGGCCCTAACCCCCAATACAGATATGGGACAAGGTAGAGCCAGCGAACCTAGATTTTTAACACACCCCTCACATGGCCCTTGCATAGGTGGCAAGCAGACCACTCTGGGAAATAATATCATGTGGTAATGAAACATTTTTGGACCATCCAAAAGACATTTTTACTTAACATTTTAAATTTCACATGTCATGTAATAATTCTACATATTTATGGGTTACAATGTGATATTTTCATATATGTATACAATGTGTAATGATCGGATCAAGATAATGGCACATTTTATCACCTCAAACATTTATAATTTTTTGTATTGAAAACATTCAAAATCCTACTAGCTGTTTTGAAACATTCAATTAACCGTTGTGAACTATAGCTATGCTACTATACTGTGCCATAAACCATTAAAAATTAACTTTCCTATGCAACTGCATTTATGTACCCATGAATCTTACTCTTTCCACACCCCTGCCCCCACTGAGACTTTTAATTTTGGGTGAAAACAAGCTACATCATCTCATAGACTTTTCTTTTAAGATGTGGAGCTGACACAGTGTCGTTTTTAAGTAAATATGCACTCAGTTGTGGAGAATCCTTTTGTTAGCACGGGTTTAAAAAAATGCCACTAACATCCACTTCCACTGTTTGGATTGGAAATCTAATGCTCTTTCTTAAAGGCAGAGGGCTGCCTGAGGGTAGAGCAAATACTCCATTTGGCCTAGTAACTAAATCTTAAAATTGTTAGTTATTAAACTTCAGATTTTATTAAAGTATTATAAAAGAAGCTTGCAAGAGCCAACAAGCTGAAGGCATTAGAGGACTGTTCTAGAAGCCTGATTTTAATTAGAAAATTACAGTCAGATTTTGAACTGAAGGATAAATAACATTTCTAGACTGGCTGTTTTCAACTTGTAATTTCTTTTAATTTGATTTGGGGGGAGAAAAACACACATAAAAGGGAAACCGTACACACAGTATCTCAAACAATATCAGGCAGAGTATAGGACGTCCCTCAGTTTGTTAGATGAGCCTGAGAATAAAACAAATAAAGTCCATGACAGTTTTCTTGTGTGAGAATGTAAATAAAAGGGTAAAAAGAAACATATATAGGAACTTGAACCCTGGTGAAAATCACAGAAATAAAGCCAGGAAATGATTGCAAAATAATTTACATTAATAATTCACATATCCATGGGTCATTGAACTTAATATGTCAGATATTTCAAATACAGTCAGAACCCAGAAGAAGTAAAAATAACCCTATAAAAGGTTCAAAATACATGTCCATTTGGTATAGTTTATTCTTTGTGTTTGAGAGTGAGAACGTTACATCTTTTTTTACTCTTATTGTAGGTACAATGCTACAAGCTTCCCATCGAATTTTTTTTTTTTACTGGTGCATTGTAATAATACATCATGATGAAGATCTGGGTGATAGAGTTATACATGCACACAAAACTTGTTGAGCTCTTCACCAGTTCCCACCCCACTCCCTTTCGCTCCCCACCTTCCCTTGCACGACACTGTGATTGGCATTGATAAATTTGTGCATGTACATCATGTCCGCTGAAGTGTTTCCCTCTTCAAGTCTTCCTTCCCCCTCCGTCCTCCCTCCTTTAGTGAGGTCCCCTCCCTCACTCTACTAAGGTTTCTCCTCCTTTGTTTGGAGTCCCTCTGTGTCCCAATTTCTCCCTAGCTTCCACATATGAGGGAAAACATCTGACTTTTCATTTTTTGTGACTGACTAATCTCACTTAGCATAATTTTCTCCAGCTCCATCCATTTCCCTGCAAATGACATAATTTTGTTCCATTGTGTGTATAACCCATAATTTTGTAATCTGTTCATCTGTTGATGGACATCTCAGCTGGTTCCATAGTTTAGCAATTACAAATTGTGCAGCTATAAACATAGATATACATGCATTACTACGGTAGTCTGGTTTCAATTCTTTTGGGTGGTATATCTGGGTCATATGGTAGGTTAATTCCCATTTCTCTAACTTATAGGTTAGCATTTTCCATTGAAAATATGATAAGGACCAATAAATTAGGCATTTATGTTCTACACGCAAAATCACAGACCCAAAATAGAAAGATGCCTAATTAATAAAGAAGTATATAATAGATAGATAGAGGGTTATATGTATATAATATTAAACCCAAGATTCCATATCACTTGCATGTTTTGAAAGAGTATTTGTGAGAATTAAATGAGTTAATTTTTTTAGATCTTGGAATGGTGCCTGGTTTACTATTATTGTTATTATTATTCCTGTATATGGTAACAATAAATATTTGGGGATTGGTTCCACGCTTGTAATCCCAGTACTTAGGAGGCTGAGACCGGAGGATTCGGGTTCGTGGCCAGCCTCAGCTAATTAGTGAGACCATCCGCAACTTAGTGAGACCCTGTTTCAAAATAAAGAATAAAAAATAGGGGGTGTGGCCCAGAGGTAGAATGTCCCTGGGTTCAATCCCTGGTACTGCAAAAAAATAAATAAAATAAATAAAAACCAAACATATAAGTAAGCAAAGTCAAAAGGCCTGGTTTCCAAGATGCCAATAAATCCCTTCCTCCACAAATGAAATAAAAATTCACCCTGCACCAGTATACTATTGGGTGACACTTCACAATGAATTATTCTTTCCTCTGTTTCAGTAAAAACATAAGTACCCTATAAGAATCATATGTACTTTAGCATGTGTTGAGTTTATCTTCTTTGGTTAGGGTTTTGTTTGTCACTGTTACTGCTGCTTTCTCAAAGAATATTTTGAGCAGAATGCTTAGGACCAAATAATGAGTCCCTAATGGAAAAGAGCAATGGATTGTGCATAAACCTTTTGATATGATCTATATGGCTTCACATAATATAGTTCCTGATTATTTCTGAGAATTTACCTCTTACTACCCCTCTCCTCTAACTCTTTACAGATATAGTAGAATATCTTATTGTTTACAGTTGGCTACTTCCCTCCCTTCACAACACACCTGCCCATTGCTATGTGACTTGCTGTGCCCTCTACAGAGGGAGGCTACTTCCCTGATCCACTCATGACGAGCTTGGCCACATGCAAGACTGACCAGTGGAATAGGAGCCTGAGAGACCATGGTTCAGCCATTTCCCTCTTCTCCCTTTGTTGTGAGAATGGTATGCACCAATTAGGAACTGCTCCTCCAGCCTTAGTCCTAAAATGGAGACTTGGAGAGCAGCACCACACCTCCACAGCATGTCACCTACAACATGAGTGAGAAATAAACTCTTATAATAATCCACTGGGATGGTGTTGTTAGTCCTGGACCACAACCATGCAAGCTAACTCGATGCTTCACCCACACTAAGCCATCTTGAATTCCCTGTGTTGCACTTCCCCTCGCTTCTTGGCATTTGTGCTGCCTTTTCCTTTGGCTTGGATCATACTTGTTTTTCCATTTAGCAATTGTGCAACTCTTACCCAGCCCTTATGCCTCAGCTTGTAAACTTTCTGGATCTCCCTAGACTGTGTTGAGTGCCCTCCTATATGCTCCCATAGCAGCCAGGACTTTTCTCTCATCAGACACACCATGCTGAATTGCAAATGCCTGTGTGTTGGTCTGTATCCCTCCTGAGACTGCTCGATTCATGAGAGGAAGGACAGCATCTGTTGTGTCTCTATTATTCCCTCACTGCCAAGTCTAGTGCCTGGTCAATGATGAACTCAGTACAATTTACTAAGTGAGTAAGAGAGTGAGTGAACAAGTGAAAAAATGAGAGGCTGTATGGTGAAAATGTTAAGATATGGCCTTATACTTTCCAAGTCTTTTGAACTTAACTCCTAGCTCTTTCACTCCCTAGTAGGACTATATGGCTTGTAGAGTCCTAAGCAAATTAAAAATGTGGGTCCACTTGTACAAAAATAATTAATAATTTCATTATGGCAACAGCATAGCATTAAACCAAGTGCAGGCCCTTCTAAACATAGGACCTTGTGCAGCTACGTAGGTTGCATGCCCATAAAGCCAGCCCTGCTTTTAAGACGTATAAACTTGGGCAAGTAAGCTAACCTCTCTTTGTTTCTCTTTTCTTACCTGTAAAATGAGATTGAAATAGAATTACTATTGTAATTGTGAGAATAAGTTAATATATAAAACTCTTATAATGCTATATCCCAGGTAAGTACTATAATTACAGATAGAAACTGGAAGTCAATGGCAAACTTTTGTTACTTAAAAAAAAATGTTTTGGTAGTACTAGGGATTGAACCCAGGAGCATTCTACCTCTGAGATACACCCCCAGCCCTATTTTATTTTTTATTTTGAAACAGCTGAGGCTGGCCTCCAACCTACGATCCTCCTGTTTTAGCCTCCCAAGTACAGGGATTACAGGCTTGTGTCACCGCGCCCAGCTTGTTAGTTCAGTTTTTGCTCAAGTTTTCCTGTAGGCTACAGGAGATTGTCCAGGCTGACTAATCTAGATCACTGTTTCTAAACTAGAGGAGATTTTGCCCCTCAGGGGACATTTGACACTGTCTAGAGACATTTTGGTTGTCACAGTTGGGGGGAACTACTGGCATCTAGTGGATAGAGACCAGGGATGCTGCTAAAAGCCTACAGCACATAGACAGCCCCCTAGCAAAAATGAGATGGTCACAAAATGTCAATAGCACCAAGGTTGAGAAACCCTGGTCTAGATTGATTTCTGGACTTCCAAGGACAAACCACTGAATTTTTCAACCTTTCAGGTTCTCCATCCTTAAAAACTAGCCGATAACACATGAACCCACCTACTTTCAAGGATGTTGTAAAGATAAATTTAAGGGGAAAGAGCCCAACTCTCAGAGGGGAAAGGGTACTATTATAGCCCGAGGTGTTATTATCAAGCTGTGCTGACATTTTCACTCTCAGGAAGCCAAATGTTCTACTTGGAAATGATAATTTCCCTCCACTAAATGAGCATTTTCCTTCCCAGAGGGAGTAATTTTATTCACCTTTTGCTATCATTGGATCGGGCCCATTACAGCTGTTGTTCTTCCTTTATTTGAAATTTCATAGCACACATAACAATAGAACCTCTCCTGGAGGAATGTGCATCCTGTCAGTAACAAGCCACACACATGTGCCCACGTGTAAACAATCTGCTAACCCAACTGGCCTGGGTGTTCATAAGCACTGTCCTCATATCTGAATGTGTTTCAATGAGACTATTCAGTACGAAAAAAAAAAATAATGTTCTTATGAGTCATCGTTCACACCAGACAGTCTTCCAAATCCTGAGGTGAGTCAACAGATAAATCCTAAAGCCTAATTCTGATTTTTTATTTGCAAAGTGAAATCTTTAGAGCCGAATTGGAATCATGACAGGAGTGGGGGTGAAGCAACAAAGGAAAAGTTCAACAGGGAAAATAAAACAGAAAATCCTGGGGAACCACAAATGCACACAACCGACACTCTCCAATGCCTTCCATGTGTAATTAATCAATAGTTTGTGCATGAAGATTGCATGGCTTGCATAAAACAGGAGTGGAACCACATTACAGCAATTAGAAGGAGCTAATGTCGGCTTCTGAGCCCCCAGATGTTCAGATCAATCGCTTTCTAATGATATCTGTGTTCACAAAATAATCCCAGGGTAGAAAGGACTAGCTGGGGAAAGGTTTACCTAATATAAGTATTGTGTCAAAGCTCTGCTTTTTTCTCCCCCTCTGTCTGACAGCTGAGTAGCAGAGCTGCCACAGCATGCTGTGCAGGGCATGGAAGTTGAAAGCTGAGAGGAAGATGAGCTGCTTGCTGTGCAGAGAACTACAGAGCATGAATCAACTTATCAAGAACCATCAGCACCTACACAGGGAAATGCATGGGTATAGAGCATCTTTTTATGGCTTTTATGTGATCAGCAGAGGTAGAATGGGCAGACAGTAGTAGTGATGACAGCAAATGCTGAGGAAGGTGCCGGGTGCCATGGGTTCAGGAAGCGGGCCTCAGTCTTCCACTTCCCAGGGTTGGCACTGATTCCATTTGGGTGTTAGCAGGACAGGCCACTGCAGGGCAATGAAAGTAGAAGGGTTATGAAGACAAACACCTGGGCTCCAATTTCCATCGCCCTCTAGCTATTTGACCTAGTCACTGGATATCTGGGTATAAATTTCCTCCTCTAAGATAAAGCTAATAATCCTTTAATGATAGGATGATTACAAAGAGTAAAAGAGTTGGTGCATAGAAAACCTCCTAACACCTAGTGTATGGTCATCACTCAATGGATGTGTATTTGTTCATTTATAGGAAAATAATTTTCCATACTTGGGATTGTTGACCTTCCTATGAAAACTCATTTAAAATCTACACCTTCCTCAGAGCTATCTGTGACTCGCTGTGGGGCATCTGCTGCTCTCGTCAATGCCACATTCTTTCATCTCGTAGCTTCTCAGCTGGAGCCTCTGCACTTCACTCCAGTTGGTGAAATATCTGTTTGTGAACGACCTTCAGTTCTGTAATCCACATGCATTCCATCTACACCCCAAGCAAGGCTATATTTCTTGTCTGTTGCTGGCATTTACTCATCTAGAAATTATAAATAGGAGGACGTAACTGAATGTTGTCAATTGGGTAAACTTTTGGGGGGATGATTACCTATCTTGGTTCAGGGTGGGGGAGGGAGAAATAGATTTAAATGGCTCCTTCTCCTGACAGATTTCTTTCATGTGAACTGGCTGAGTCTATTGCCTGGGGTTATGCAGGAGTGAGGGTAGAGTGAAGAAATTGGAGGGGTTAAGCCAATTTAGCCTCCCTTCCTGTGTCTACAAATACACATGTGTTAGGGTTTGTATCTGAAATGTCCCCCCAGAACTCACGTATTAGGCAAAGAAGCAGTGTTCAGAGGTGAGATGATTGGATCACGAGGGCTCTGACCTCATCAGTGGATTAATCCGTTTGATGGATTAATAATTGAATGGACTTTACTGGGAGGTGATGAAGACTCAGCAGATGGAGCATGGCTGGAGGAAGCAGGTCACTGAGGGTGTGGCCTTGGGGGCTATATCTGTCCCTGGCCTCTTCCTCTCTCTTCCTCTCTCTCTCTCTCTCTCTCTCTCTCTCTCTCTCCTCTCTCTCTCTCTCTCTCTCCCTCTTTCTGTTTCTTGCCTACCATGAGCTAAGCTGCTTTCTTCCACCATGCCCTTCCACAATGATGTTCTGCTTCATCTCAGGCCCAGAGCAACGGAGTTGGCTGAACATGGACTGAGACCTCTGAAACCAGGAGCCAAATAAGCTTTTTCTCCTCCTCCTCCTCCTCCTCCTCCTCCTCCTCCTCCTCCTCCT
>PVJS01000534.1:0-89150 GCA_004027185.1 Glis glis | reverse complement strand
TCCTCTTGTTGTAAATTAATGACTTAAAATCCACAGTGCCTTTTAGGTATGTTACCCTGAACATTGACTCAATTACAGCATATTCACTAATTAATGGTACTTTATTTTGCATAAGCTTTGCTTCTAATGCGCTTTATATGTAAAGTCACATAAATAATATATAATCCAGAAAAAAGAGAGGGAGAGTGAGAGAAGAAAAATTTGTTATTTTTCCAAACCAGTAAGACTTACTGCTTCTGTCAAAGTAAGCTAAACTACCATGTGGTATTCAAAATGTAAATAACTAAACACATGATATTGAGTCCTGATTTGTCCAGGTGGCCTTGTTAGCACTAATCAGAACTAGCCAGAAAGCTCTTTTACATTTGCACTACCTTTTCATTTATTTCATGTCTTCAGTGATTGGAGTCACTTTTTTATTTTCTTCAGGAATAATACTTAAATATGCCACCTTTCTTAGATGCTAACAGAATATCACTGTTGCCTTTGCTGATTCTGGGTTATTATTGAACAAAAATCTTCAAAAGTTTTAAAAGTGCTGGGCCTGGTGGTGCACACCTGTAATCCCAGTTCTTGGGAGGCTGAGACAGGAAGATCACAAGTTCAAGACCAGCCTGGACAACTTATCAAGACCCTATCTCAAAATAAATAATGAAAAGGGGTATAGCTCAGTTGTAGAATGACCCTGGATTTGATCCCCAGTACTACCAAATACATATCGCAAAGAATAAAGTTTACATGTGGATTATGAGCAGCTTTTTTGTTGCAGTCTTACTTTGAAACCTCCCTATGTCTTCCTTCCTCTGTGTTCAGATATAGAACTGAATAGAACCGCACCGAAAAGCAGCTGCATAATTAGCAGCAATTAACCCAGAGTGGGACTCAACAAAGGCAGCACAATACTCAAATTTGCCCTCTATTCCCAATGATTCAGTCAGAATGCTAACTCCTAAGAGAGGCTAAAACAGGGACTACCGTCACAACTGACATAAGAGAATAATAATGGAGTAAACTTAGATTTGATTCAAGATTTAAGTTGGTTGAGTTGTTATTTTGAAAATGCTTCATCCATTGCTAATAAAAGTGATGCTCCAGTGAATTTCCTAGATCAGCTGTCTAATGACAGGATTAGAAGTCAAAGCCTGCATGGTTTTAAGAAGAGTTGTTGTTGTTTTATCTGTCCACCATGTCATGTTGATCATAAACGAGCAAGTCATCTGTGACTAATGCTGGACAATAGATAACCAGTGCCAGGCAGGTCCTACTGCTATCAGGCAGCACTTAAGAGTTCACCTGGCCCCCCAAGAGATAACGCAGTCTTATACTATCCAGTCTCCCCTCCCAGCATCTACCTTTTCCACTACCACCAAAAGAGTAAGGGTGCTAAAAAAGCTCCCAGTCCAATCAGCGGAGTCCAGGCCAAATGGCCAGATGGTGGGTTTCGCTGCAGGGGAAGCTAATGGCCTCATGTGATGGTGAGATCATCCTGTAGCCTTTCGGGAGAGGAGACGGTGCTATTGAATTAGCTTTGCAAAGGATCCTCTTTCAGCTTAATCAACATTTGCGGAAGGAGGAATTAGATTGTACAGTCTGTAAATGAGGCTAGCCACCTTCTACGGCCAGACGTTGCTGCTTCTAATCACGGTGGAGCATGGGCTCTATTTGTACAGCCAGGTCAGGTCTGAGTGCATGTTTACCAGCAATGATGACAGTTCATTTCAAACTCTTAGCATGTTTGCTTTGGGAAAGGAAAACAGGTCAGATCCCTAAAATTTAAAACATAAAACTACCTGCTAAATTCAGGCTCCGATTAAATAGCCTCAAGACAAATAATTCTGTTTCCTGGTTGACCTTGAGATTCTTGGGTGAAATCTGTGGAATCTTAAAATCTGTTGAGTTTGTTCCTCTTTTAAGCAAGGAATATCTTCTTTTCAAGGTCTCAGATTGTTTAGCTCAGTTGGTTAGAACAAAGTATTAATATAAGTCCTTAGACAAAACTGCTTTTGTTCTATTCCATAGGCATGAATTTTATCCCTGTACCTAGTCAGAAAAATTACCATTGCTGGTCATAAGGAGTTTGAATGAAACAGCTCAAACCTGTGGTTACCTCTAGAATATTAAAAAAAAAATAGAAAATGCTAAATAATAGCTTACCCATAGAGGGCAGCTTTTTGTGTTGTGTTGTGTTGTGTTGCTTGTTATATATTAAATGGAAAGCACTGGATCCATCTGAGGACTCTGTGAGACTAAGTTTTCTGAAATGAATTTTGATTTGCAAGTACAAATAACTGTATAGTAAGTATTTAATAAATGTATGTTGAGTAAATGAGTAAAAGAATTTATCAGCTCTGTTCAAAAATCACAGAGAAAAAATAGAGAAGGCATGGTTTATTGGAATATATCTATCATAGAAATATAACACAATTGGAATATATGATATTAACCCAGATATTTAAAACTATTTTATGGGCACTTATAGAAGTATAGTAGTCTTCTCTACAGCTGGATTCATCCTCTTCTATAGGAGAGTAATCAACTTTTGTTATCAGAAATTTATATTTGAATCAAAATCACATCCTCATTTCCTCTTTCCAGTAGTTTATCTCCACAAACTGCAGCCTAGGAAGCAGGAAAGGCAGCATCCCTAGACCACATGTGAACTTGGTGAGCAGCACTGAGATCATCGTCTCTACTATCAGCTGGTTTTCCTTCAGGCCTATCCTGCTCTGTTATCCTAAATGAATGCAGGCAAATGAACTAAGCATTGACCATATGTTCAAAAACTTAAAGAAGTTGCTGGAATGGGGATTGCATAAATTTCAAATCTCAGAAAATATGAACTGTGCTAAATAACACAAAAAGCCTCTTTGTAAGATGGACAGGATTTCATTCCAGTAAAGTTTGGGGTACATAATTCCAACCCAATCTCTGCAGTATGCAATTATAAACATTAGCACAATATGAAAAAGCACAATATGCAAACAGGAAACTCACAAAGAATTCAAAACTAAAACTGAAATATAGCTCTCATTTTAGATAGGTATCAAATTAAATTTACTATAGTTATACATGCATATCCATGTTTATAGCAGCACAATTCACGATAACCGAATTATGGAACCAACCTAGGTGTCCATCAAAAAATGAATAGACAACAAAAAGTGGCATATATACACAGTGGAATTTTACTCAACCATAAAGAACAACAAAATTATGTCATTTGCAGAAAAATGGGTGGAACTAGAGAATATTATTCTAAGTGAGATTAGCCCATCTCAGAAAATCAAGGGTCAAATGTTTCCTCTTATATGTGGAAATTACAGAGAAAATAGGAAACAAAAAGGACTTTAGATAATTGAGGAGAGAGACCAGTAGAGTAGTGGAAGGAGATAAAGAAGGAAAGGAAAGCAACTGATGATAGACACACTTTAAATTATGCTGTATCCATATATGAAGGTTTCACCACCAATCTAGCTGTTATGTATGGGGAGGGGTAGGAGTGGCGTGGGACCTGAAGGGAATCATACCAAGACCTGTGTGCATGTCTGTTTGTATAAATTCAGTCCTCACTACGATGTACAATTACAACGCACCAATAAAAATATTAAAAATTAAACTAAAAAGTTAACTTAAAGTGACAATTCTTTATTTCATATAAGCATTTTTTCCAATCAAAAGATGACAAAATTATCAAAAACTCAAATTAAAACTAAATTAGTATAAGGTACAAGATAGTAGCCAGCTTAAACTATAATATTGCTAGATCCAAATCGTTTACTTTGGGCTCTTTATTCAGATAAAATTATATATACTGTAACATTTGACTAAATTTATTGAATGTATTTCTGACACTTTATACATATATATATATATATATATATACAGATATAAATAGATGTTAGCTAGCTAGATAGATGGATAGACGCCACTTAGTCATATTTACTGATTATCTTTCATTATAACTAAAGGGTAACCTCACACCAGGATTGTCATCTTTGTCATCATAGACATAATTAATCATCATTATCATCACAGGAAGCCAATATTTATTAAGCATTTTCTAAGTACCAAGAACTATGCTTATAAAATCTCTGTAAGTTAGGAATTACTATTAGTATTATAATTAACCCAAAGCCATAGTGCTTTCTAGTACAACTGGAACTTAATTCAAATGTACCTTACTCCATAATTCATGCTTTTGCTGGTGAGTAAAATACACAACATATTTTAGAATATAAGAAAGTGATGAAGCATGGGGGTGACAGCAGCAAGATGGCTGACTAGAGGTACCTGGTGTGCTCCCCTCCACAAAAGGGTCCACAGTAGAGTAAAAATAGCTGCCATTAAAATAGCTGCGACTCTAGACTCCCTTACAATGAAGAGAACAAAGCACACAGTGCCTACCATCTTATCTCCCCTGTCAAGATCAACCCTAAACAAGAGGGGCTTTGCACAGTGGGTAATGGATAAGCAGGAGGCCCTCAGCATACTCCGCTGATACAGCAGACACCTGAAGTGCTTGCTACTGGGGAAGCCTGCGGCTCTCACAGACCCTGAACCAGGCTTGTGGAGATGCTGAGGAATCCAGGATGACTCACCATCCTGTTGAAAGAGCTCTGCCCACATGGTGACATCCTCCATCCAAGCGCTTGTTACACAGCACCATCTTGAGACTTCACCCACCTGCAGCCCTAGGGAGCTGCCTGTTCCGTCCTGCCGGAACAGGTATTCCGTCCGATATTCTGATATAGAGGAATATCCTGCCACCGTTGATGGGAATGCTGTGTCATGCCCACCTAGAAGTGCCAGAGCAGCCCTACCTCCACACACCTCATGGAGACTGACAAGCACCTTGCACTCACCGCTATGCATGCCATGCCCAGAGATGCTTACAAACTTACTCTGCCTAAGAGAGCAGTATCCCAGCTGATGGAGCATCACACAAACCCCTGAATTCCAGGCTTCTGGGATACATACATGCATCATCAATACTGATTATAGCTGAAGAAACTACATGGCCACTATACTACTGTGCCCACCAAGAATAAATGCCAACAGAGCCTACACAACCAAAACCTTAGGACATATCTCCAGAAGAAAGTCTTTTTACTATAAAATCCACCATATAAAATTGGTAGAGGCAACTAATCTGCCAGATGCACAGATATCAACAGAGAAACACAAGAAGCATTATAAAGCAAGATAACATGATGCCTCCAAAGGAACACACTCTCTAGCAACAGACTCCGAAGAAAAGAAAATTGATAAAATGCCTAAGAAAAGAATTAGCAATAATCATTCTAAGGAAACTCAGCAGGATACAAGAGAATACAGACAAACAATTCAAAAAAATTAGGAAGATAATTTATAATCTGGATAAAATATTTAGCAAAGAGATAATTATAAGAAAAAGAGCCGGGCGTGGTGGCGCACGTTTGTAATCCCAGTACTTTGGGAGGCGGAGACCGGAGGATCCGGGTTCGCGGCCAGCCTCAGCTCTCTTGCTCTCTCTCTCCCTCTCTCTCTCTCTCTCTCTCTCTCTCTCTCTCTCTCTGTCTCTCTCTCTCTCTCTCCTTAGTGAGGCCCTCCGCAACTTCGTGAGACCCGGTTTCAAAATAAAGGATAAAAAAATAGGGCCAGGGGTGTAGCACAGAGGTAGAATGCCCCTGGGTTCAATCCCCGGTACTGCAAAAAAAAAAAAGAAAAAGAACCCAACAGAAATCTTGAAGCTTAAGAAGGCAATAAATGAAATAAAAATACAGTTGAAACCCTGAATAATAATCTAAATCAATCTGGAGAATTTCTTTTTATAATTATGTTTTAATTTTTAATCAACACAGTAATTGTACATATTTGTGGAGGATAGTGTGACATTTCAATATATGTATACAATGTGTAATGATCAGATCAAGGCAATTGACCAACCTATCACCTCAGACATTTATCATTCCTTTCTGTTGGAAACATTCAAATTTCTTTCTACTAGCTATTTTGAAATATTCAATTAATTGTTATCAACCATTGCTCTCCTACTGTTCATTAGAAATTATTCCTCCTATCCAACTACACCCCTGTACCTGTTAACCATCCCTTCTCCAGCACTCCTTCCCCTACCACCTTCCCAGGTCCTCATAACCATTATTCCATTCTATACTATTCTTTGAGAACAAATTCTTAGCTTCCACATATAAATGAGAATATGTGGTAGCTATCTTTATGTTCTTGACTTACTTCACTTACCATAATGTCCTCGAGTTCCACTCATGTTGCTGCAAATGAACTTGTTTTTTTATAACTGGAAAATATTCCATTGTGTGTATATACTACCTTTTTAAAATATACTCATTCATTGGTTGATGCCTATTCTACACCTTGGCTATTATAAATATTTCTGCAACAAAGATGAGAGTTCAGATGTCTCTTTAACATGCTGATTTCAATTCCTTTAAATATATACCCAGTAGTGAGATTGCTGTGTCATATGGCAGTGTTATTTCTAGTTTTTTGAGGAGCATCTACACTGCCTTCCATATGCCCATACTAAATTATATTCCCACCAACAGCCTATGCACATTCTCTTCCTCCACACCCTCCCCAGCATTTGCACATAGTGTGAGATGATTTTATTCTTTTGTATGTGGATAGCCAGTTGTTCCAGCATCATTTGTTGAGAAAATTATTCTTTCCTCCATTGATTTAATTGTTTTGACACTTATTTTGAAAATCAATTGACCTTAAATGTGAGTATTTATTAGAGGGTTTTAAATTCTATGCTGATGATCTATATTTCTACCCTTATATTACAAGAACACTTTGTTGATTAGTGTTATTCTGTAGTAAGTTTTGAAATAGAGTCCTAAGGTTTCATTCTTATTCTTCAAGATTATTTTTGCTTCTGGGACTCTGGAACTTCCAAATGAATTTTCAGATCAGCTTGTTAGTTTATACAAGAATAAAGTTAGGGTTTTAACAGGGATTGCACTGAATCTGCATATCAATTCAGGGAATATTTTTATCATATTAAGTCTTCCAATCCATGACCATACAGTATCTTTCCACTGACATAGATCTTTAATTTTTTTCAATGATGTTTTGTCATTTTCAGATTATAAATATTCTGTTTCTCCTTAAGAATTTATTCCTAATTATTTAATTATTTTAGATGTTATTTTAAATTATTTTCTTAATTTCATTTTTAATTATTCTTTTCTAGTGTATAGAAATATAGCTGATGTGTGTATGTTGATCTTTTATCCTATAAACTTACTAAACTCTTTTATTAGTTGAAAATGTTTTAATGCATTTCTTGCATGTATTAGATCATATCATCTGTAAGGAGACATAATTTTATATCTTCCTTTCCAATTTGAGTGTCTTTCATTTCATTTTCTTGTCTAAAATTGCCCTAATTAAAACCTTCAGTACAATGTTAAATAAAAGTGACAGAAGCGTACATCTTTGTCTTGTCCCTGATCTTAGGGAGAAATCTTTCAGTGTTTTACCATTCAGTATGATGTTAACTGTTGTTTTTCTTTTTTTTTTTTTCATATACAGCCCTTATCGGGTTAAGGAAGTTCTCCTATATCCCTAGTTTGATGAGTATTCTTATCATGAAATGGTGTTGAATTTGTCAAATGCTTTTTTGGAATTAATTGAAATTATCATGTGAGATTTTAAATTTTTGTTTATTGATACAGTGTATTACATTCAGATATTAAATCAACTTTGCACTCTTAAGGTAAGTCCCATTTGATCTTGATATGTAATTATTTTCTGTGTGCCCAGATACAGTTGGTTATTTTCTCAAGGATTTTTACACCAGTAGTCATAAGGCACATTTGTGTTCTTATAATGTTGTTGGCTTTCATATCAGAACAATTTATATTCTAATAAGAAATTTAGACAACTTCCCATTAAAATCAAGAAAACACTATATGCCCACAAACACCATTGCTAGTTAATATTAGAGAGCTTGTCCAATTCCTTATTTAAAAAGTGCATGATTTTTAAAGATTGGAAGAGAAATAATAACTTTCATTATTTGCAAATGCTTAATGCACTAATATATAAACTATTAATACTAATATGAATGCTTAGAAACCTTGAAAGTTGCAAGTTCAACTTATAAAATGAATATTGTTCCTCTATACCAGCTAGGACTCACTGGAAATTTTTATGTAATCTAAGATATCATTCATAATAGCAACAGAATCTATAAATAATCTAAGAATTATCTACCAATCTTTACATCTATTAAAACATGAAATTGGGATGGATTTTAAGTGCTTTAAGAGGCATGGTAAACGTACACCATATTCAGGGAAGGTATGATTTAACATTTCTAGATCAATTATGTCAGATTAAGTCACATATTCAGTGCAGTTTTTTTTTTTTTTGCGGTACCAGGGATTGAACCCAGGGGCGTTCTACCTCCAGGCTACACCCCCGGCCCTATTTTTTTATACTATATTTTGAAACCGGGTCTCATGAAGTTGCAGAGGGCCTCACTAGGTAGAGAGAAAGAGAGAGAGAGCTGAGGCTGAAGCTGGCCATGAACCCGGATCCTCCGGTCTCCGCCTTCCAAAGTACTGGGATTACAAGCGTGCACCACCACGCTTGGCTCAGTGCAGTTTTTATCAATATTACAATCAGATCTTTATGAGCCTATTCTCAAATTTATGAGGAAGGGTAAACATCATTAAATAACTAAGTCAACTTAGAAAAAGAAAAATCCAGAGGTGAATCATCTTACCAAATATTAAGGCTTGGTATAAGTCATAATAAAAAATAGGTATGGTGTTTATTCAAGAGCAAATAAAACAAACAATGCACAAAATAACATTTAAAAATAAGTCTTAGCCAGGTGTGGAGGTGCACACCTGTAATCCTAGTACTTGGGAGGGTGAGGATGGCAGGTTTGCGGCCAGCCTCAGCAACTTAGTGAGACCCTGTTTCAAAATAAAATAAAATAGGACTGGGGGTGTAGCTCAGAGGCAGAATGCATCTGGGTTCAATTCCCAGTACCACACACCAAAAAAGTCATAATTTTTACTTCTACATTTAAATCTTCAATTGAACTAAAAAGTTATATTTAGGTACTAGGCAGGAATTGACTTTATTTTTCTGCATTATTGAGAAGTTTGCCCTTATGACTTGCATCAGTCTTTCATTTCCTGGCAACTGTATTATGTATCAAATTTTTATATATACATGGAGGGTTAAGATATTATCCATTTTTAAATTTAGGAAAAGATGAAAACATTTGCAAGATAATACTAGTTTTCTAGAATTTGAAATTTTAATTCAAGGATATTATTCCTATAAAACCTTTGTTAAAATGTTTTAAGAATAGATGTCATTTGGATAACACAAAATTTCAAGGTAAAATGATACCTGAAATTCTTGAGATATTATTGTCAAAAGAGTATTTCTAATTCATTTATTTCTTTATTCCAAAATTCTTATAAAAGAAAATTATATATCAAATCCCTCAGGATGATTTTTTAAGTTCTTGAACTAGATAAGAGACAAAAATTATCTCAAATTGAAACATCTAAACCTTAACATCTACAACAGAAGAGCTATTCTTGCATTTAATAAGCATTTATTGAGTAGCATCTGTGTGTCAGGGGATAAAGACACTAGGTGGGTCTTGCTGAGTGCAAAGCCTATTGTGAAGACAGTTGTGATTCAGTTAAGTGCTAGGATAGCGGCCAGTGCAGAGGCCTTTGGAAACACCAAGGAGAACATCTAATGTAGTCTAGTATTTCTGGTAAAACTGCAGACAAAAAACCCAATGAGTCATGTGAAGGAGTTAAACAAAGGTATTTCAGTCAGGAGAAATTTCAAGAGCAAAGACATGGAAATGATAGACACCATGGAATATTCCAAGAAGAGGATGTAGCTAGGTATGGCCTACAAATGAATATGATATGTTCAATTGTCTTTTCTTTCTTTCTTTCTTTCTTTTTTTTTTTTTGGTGCTGGGGATTGAACCCTGGTGTTCACCCCCAGCCCTATTTTATTTTATTTTTTATTTTAAAACAGGGTCTCACTAAGTTGTGGAGGGCCTCACTAAGTTGCTGAGGCTGGCCACAAACCTGTGATCCTCCTGTCTCAGTCTCCCAAGTACTGGGATTACAAGCATGTGCCACCACGCCCTATGTTCAACTTTCTTAACATGCAAGCATCCACTTTCCCTTTAGAAGTCAGCATGGTTGAAAACAATCCTGTGCTTTAGATCTATAAATACCAAAAAAATAAAGAGATTTTGAAGTGGGACCTGAGGCTGATTGAACACACACTAATCACACTTCCCTTCAGTTCCAATACTTTTTATGCATTACTAAATTGTTCTTTGCAATTAGTTTGAAAACCAAGAATTATATAACAAAACTCTAATGAGTACATTTAGCTTTAAAACATCCTGAAATCTCAGAAGCAAGATAGTAGAAAAGGGAAGAAAGCTATAAATAAACAGACCCAGTATGACACAGTAGACATGCGTGGAGAGCTGTATTTCACAGGAGGTTAAATGTGTCTAAACAATATGGTGAACTTGAGTTACATATTTCCAGGGGTCCACATTATTGAGCATCAAATAAGGTGGATGGAAGCAACAGGAGATATTTTTTTTAAGAACGAAAGACACTCTAAGTTAGGAAGGTAATTCTCAATGAGGCTTTAGAGTCTGGAGATGGTAATGGACCCAGCCTCCATGGAAGAAGAAGAAATGGTGGTTAGGGATACTGACACAGCTTATGGAGCCCTAATTTAGAGAAACGAGGTTTCACCAGGAGAAGTTAAGAGAAAATAAAGAAATCAACCAAGAAACCTTGTCACATGAATTGGGGAGATATAATGGAGTTTTAAAAATCCTGACTTTTAGGGACTACAGGGACCCAGGACAAACTTTAAACACTATGAACCAGGCTTAAGACAGCATGAGGAATATGAGGCCCTGCCTTAACTGGCCATGGAGCTCTAAAATATTGACTGCAATCAGTGGTGGAGGGCTGATTCAGAAATTGGCATCACTAAATCTACAAGCCAAAAACATCAGAGACTACAAGGGCTAAGGAAGGCAGTGCTAAAAAATGAAGTACAAACATCAACTGTATTCAAGAGAAAGAGGTGGCTATCAAGTTATTTATTCTACCGGAATAAACAAATACAATCAACTTGAAATGCACATTCATTTAATTCATATGTTTCTAAGTATATATAGCAAAAGTTGGCCAATAGCCAGATGGTAGACTAAACCTTCACTGTTGAGACAAGGTGAGACATTTTGGTCTGATAGGAACATAGCCACTGAGCCTGTGGTTGCGACTCTATTATACATATTGGGTCACTCCCAAGCAATTTGCATGTACCTCCTCCCAATATAAGATACAAGGCACCTAGGAAGCAATAAAATTAGCTTGCCAACTACTCACAGAAATTCATTTTCAATTACCTTAAAGTGCTTTTGTGCTATGATATTTTTGATGATGAATAAAATCAGAGTATCTGGATTGTCTTAAAAAGCAAATATATCACTCATCAAAGGTAATTCTCAGGTAATCGGCATTGGCTTTCTAAGATGTTTTACCCATTTAAAAAACCTGCTTCAAGCCCCATTTCCAACTCTCCAGCAGGATACGCACAATTTGAAAATGACAAAACCACCCATCGGAAAATCTCCTTTTGAATTCTTGTTCCACAGGCTGCTGCTCATTGAGTTAGAAAAAGGAAGCCTAGGAGTGCAATTACCTTAACTTGTGGAAGAGGGGATTCTGAGGACTTTGAGCACTAAGGTAGTTAGTTAGTGCACTGAATATAAGTGAATCTCTTTATCTTATCTTTGCAATAAAGAGAAATATTAACATTGTAAAAATAGGAATAATAGAAAGCATTTGGGAAATGAGATAGAAAGAAAGACTTCTATCTGCTTTCTTTTAAAAGGGGGTTTTGATGAGAACATAAATACAGATTTAGAGAACTATTAAAACTCCAGCTACAAAGGAAATGAAAAACTTGAATTGTCTGTATTCCTGTCATCTCTTCAGCTATCCATCTCATAATACCCTTATTGCAACTAGATGTGGAGTGATGAATGCAGAAATGTCAGACAAAAGGGAGCATAGAAAGATAAAAGGCTATAGGGTGAAAAAAACCACACAACAAAGAAGTGACTGCATGTTGCTTTTGTTATCATTTTGTTTCCAAAAGCTGCCCGGGTGACAGCTAAAAGCCAGAATTCCATAGAAAAGGAAGCAATCCACAAAAGGATCCTGATGTTTCTGAAAAAAAAAAAATTATAATACAGAAAGAGATAAAGCTACTACCAAAAATGTGCTCATGTGCATTCTCCTCTCTCTCCCTCTCTCTCTCTCTCTCTCTCTCTCTCTCTCCTTTCTTTCTCTAAAGTTTTCTAAATTCACACACTGAACAGCTTTTTAAGGATCTCAAAGCTCTTTACCAGCAAGTAATTATCCTACCATTTCCTATTATCAGTGGAAGGCTTAGAAATCTTGAGAGTTAAGTTCAGCAGGAGCCTTTAAGTCCTATTATGCAGAAATATAGACTCTAAGTTACTGATTTGAGGGCCACAAACATCCACAAGAGACTCACTGTTACTTCCCTATGTTTCAACCTCTCCTTCTTCCACAAAAATGCTTATTGCAATCTGTCAGAAATAAGAAAAACACATCCTAAAGATTTCTTGTCTCTATCAAAAGGAATTAATAGTACCTCCCAGATATTCATCTTCTCATCTCTGATAGAACACGTTTTAGTTAAACTAAATTACATATAGAAGAATCTCTTTACTTTAAAAAAATACCCCAAACCATCAATTTACATGTAAATACTCTGCTCCTCACAAATTTCCATTGAGCCTTGCCAGAATATTTAAATGGACTTTATCCTTTAATTGTACTTCTTACTTTGCAAAAAATTACCTTATTACTAAAAACAAAAATATTCCATTATTCCCAAGTGGCACCACCAATCTTCATAAAGAAGAGAACAGTTTTAAGAAAAACGCATTGATTGATGATAAGAATGAGGGTTTCCCTCAAGACACTGAACATCATCACATCAGCTGAACTGAAGGTTCATCAGTAGAGGGATGCATCTCTGCACAATACAGATTTTGGAAGTTCTGGAGAAAATCTAGAATTGAGAGAGTGTAAAATGGACAGGAAAAGAGAAGAAGGGGAAAGAAACTGTTCCACCATCCTCAGCAACTTATTGAGGCCCTCCACAACTTAGTGACCCTGTTTAAAAATTTAAAAAAATGAAAAATAGAGCTGGGTGTGTAGCTTGGAGGTAGAATGCACCTGGGTTCAATCTCTAGTGCCACACCCAAAAAATCAACAGATTAACTACTGAAATTAGTAAGACAATATGGCAATGTAATAAATACATGAACAGCATTAAAATAATCATAAAAGTTTATAACAGCAATTATCACTTACACACTAATATAGGTCAAAATATTGATAAAATCTATGAAGTATGTAGGAATTAACCTAATAAAAGCTTTATGGAACCATTCTGGAGAAACATATAAACAAATTATGCATATCAACATGGATAGGTCTTAGAAAAAGTTTTGTGGAAAAAACAGAAATAGAATGATAAGTATATCAAAATGCCATGATATAAATGCTTTAATGTGTATAGAGAAATGTAGAAGTTGACATGCATAGAAAGTAGATATGAGTGGAGAATAATATTGGAAATTTTTTAAATGTTTTAAATTGAGAAGAAATAAGGTCTATATAATTCATAAATGCCTGTCTGAGTGATATTTTGCTACTAAAAATCAACTAAGGAACTAGATTCACACTGGAGTGATGCACTGCAGAAGAGAAGAAACTAAGAAGCTGAGAATACCAGCATATCTATAGCTCCCATTAACCTCCCTATGTAAAGAATAAACAAAAGTACTAATGAAAGCTCTGGATTTCCATAAACCATGTAATTGGAGAATTCAAGTCACCATTGTCATCTAGATAATAGAGGCTATAATAGCTCTCAACTCACATATCATAGGTAAACAATCTTTAACTGAAAGCCAAGGACCATGTCTTAATTTAGTTAATATCATAAACTCACAATATGTTTCTTATGCATAAGACATTATGCTCAAATATGCTCAAAGCTGTTTTAGCTAGTGAGATGATGGGCATAGAAGATGTCTTTTAATTATATTGGTAGAATATCTAAAACAATATCAAAGTACCCATCAGATTCAAAGAAGTTGAAGGACTTGCTAAACACCACACAGTTAATAAATGGACTGAAATGAACATTTATCCAAATTGCTCAGAATAGGCTCAGAAGATTAAATTCACAGAAGCATTTTACTTAGCCAAACATAACAACCAATATTAAATACAGAAGTGGATATACTCGAAGGATGAAAAATGTGGACATACGATACTACAGGAGATGAAAGGCAGAAGTAGGCCACTGTAGAAGTAAACAATGACTGTATATTATGGGAATAACATGTTATCTACACCAGGCGACTTATCTTTTTCTACTTTTAATATAAATGATTTGATCTCATTAGGATGCCTCTCATACTAACCTGTCACTTGGCAGTCTTCCAGCACGGGGCCTGGATTACCAGGATCTTATCTAAATCAACAATACCACTACACTTGTATCACGATCCACAGATTTGAAGTCACTATGGTGACTTCCTTTGTGCAGAAATAATTACATGTTCAGCATCAGCAATAATTTCTCAGTCATCTAATTGTCAATTAATACAAAACTGAGATGAGTCAGTAACAAGTAACATTTTTTTAAACTTTGCACCCCAAATTTGGAAACTATGGATTTATTGGAACCTAGATGACCACCATTTGAAGATGAACTGCAGATTCAACTTTTAGTATGGGCAGCCTCTGAGGTAGCATTTCCATCCTTTGGACAGAAAATAGAAAATTTTATTCTCATTGCCTGCTCTGCCCAGGGCTAGTGCAGAAATGTGAAGATTATTGTTCTCCTAGAAAGAGACATGAATATAACCACAGGCCAGCAACATTATTAGCCACCCATTCAATACTCCTGTAATGATTGATGTGAAAAGGGAAGGTTGGTCTCCTGGGATTGTGCAGAATAGCTCATGACAGTAACAGCATTATTGTGGTCAGCCATAAGTCATCAGTGTTACTGCAGTTCCCTTAAAAACTATATTCCCATGGCTATAAGTGTTTGCAGAGTGAGTCTGCCTTGTATATTTAACATTGGGTTTCTCATTTGATCTCAGAAAGGGGTTGTATTAGAATAGGAATTTAAACTTTAGCTTCCTTATCCATAAAAGAAATTCATTCAACTTGATGTTCTTAAAATGTCTTCTTATTCTAAGTCAAGATTTTTCATATTTACTTTAAAGGATTTTTATTTGCTTTATTTCCTCTATGACCCGAATTAAAAAGAAAGCAAAAAACAAGTAAATCCTCTATAATTTTAGTGGTAAGAAGTGTAGTAATTTATGAGAAGTACGTTCTGTACTTTTTTTTTTTGCTAAGATGACACAAAGGTGATAGGAAAATTGGTGGCTTCATGAATGGCAATTTTGAAGTTGTTTGGCCAGAGGTGCAAGAAAGAAATATGATTGATTTGTGGGACCACTAAATTAGTTGCTTAACTAAATGGAGGGCATGTTGTAAAAAAATAGAGGGACATATATAGTTCAAAATGAAGGAAAGAGCAAATATCTTAGTTTCCTATACCTGCCAAAATTCCATTGAAATGCCAAAATGCCACTGAAATGATAGAATACAGATTAAAAGTTAATTCTTGCAATTTCACCCAAATAAGAAATTATAAGGATTTTCTGGAATAGAGAAAGAGCATTAGGCATCAGATAGGAAAATAAGAGCACAAAAAACTGTAGTAGGCAACTGACCAGAAAAGATCCAGAGTCTAAGAGTTGAACTTTCCAATAGAATTATGGAAAAACTTCATAGAGAGTCAACAAGTACAGAAGGTAGAAACAAATTGTGAGTAATTAATAACTCTACCAATGGAAATTCTGAACTAGCAATTCCTTCTCTGGTAAGGGAGATAGATGGAGATGTGAATAGAAGTTTAACCTTTGAAATATGTAAGATAACATCTATAACTAAATAAGTTGATGGAGGAGCAGTTGCCTCATAGTATCAATGAATATTAATACACACACATTTAACATACATACTCACACACTTATGAAAGAACAGTCTGTTTATTCTCAGTTTTACAAAGTGGGATATTATACAAAATTTCTGAAGCATTGAATAAAAAGCAATTTTAAACCCATAAGATTGTCTGTCATTTGCCAAATCTCATAATATATGATAGAATTTTTAAAGAAGAGAAGAAATTGCTGTGATTAATTCATGTGAAATGAAGGACTATTACGCTAACCATAACATCAATCTAACCAAATTTACTGGTTAATTTTCAAGAGAATCTGTTTAATTAATTACAATTATACAATTCAATTGAGAAAAATGCCTGCATATTCTTATTTCCATTAAAGACTGGCAGTCTAATTCCCAGAAACAAATGTTGCACCATTTATTTTCACTAGCAGAGCATAAAAGTTATAATTTCCCTATAATGGTCTCCTCTCCAATCTTGGTAGCATGCTCCTTTCTAACTATTGAGGTAGGATAGGGGAAATAAAATATTAGGTTTTCTTCTAGTAAGTTACAAAGTATTCATTATATTTTCTTCGAAAACTAGCATTTAACCTTTCATCACAGGCCTTTAATGTGTCAAATCTATCACCGGATTGGTAAAACAAAAATCAGCTTTATTCTTCTCTGTATAGAAAGCCAAATTTTTCAGTGTCATACGCTAAACAGATCCTTCCCCCTGCTTTGGGATCCATTTTTATGGACCCCAAAACAAACAAATATATTTCACAGAAATCCTCAAAATGATAAACGATTTTCACCAAGACACTAGCTATAATCTTAAATCACATTCAAAGGAGATTAATAACCTATATTCCCTTTTCATTGTTTGGGACCAACTCTTAAATTATAATAACCACATATTTTCATGTGGTGTTTAATTAGTGCCAACCTGCCCCACTCTTCAAATTCACTTATGTTTTCAAACCTCTAAAATTCTTCGCTGCAAGTGTCCCTTAGAAAATAGCAATCTGAATTGACTGATATGTGCATGTATACTTCTATCACCCTGAAACCCATCAAGATGTATGATTACAATGCACAATAAAAAAAATTATAAATAAAAAAGAAATAAAATAGCAATCTGCCCAGCCTCCAATTCAGGGTTTCCTAAAACCCTAGACATTTTTTTTGGCAGAGCTGGTAGTTAATTTGCTCTACTTTGCAACATTGGTCTTCCTAAGCAAAATCTTGAGAATTTTTTTTTCAAGAAGGGCTGCAAAAAGTGACGGAAAAAATATTATGAAACACGCATAATCATAAATGGGTAATCAAATCTCATGCTTCAAAAAATAAAGTAATTGCCGGGCGTGGTGGTGCATGCTTGTAATCCCAGTACTTTGGGAGGCGGAGACCAGAGGATCCGGGTTTGCGGCCAGCCTCAGCTCTCTCTCTCTCTCTCTCTCTCTCTCTCTCTCTCTACTTAGTGAGGCCCTCCGCAACTTTGTGAGACCAGGTTTCAAAATAAAGTATAAAAAATAGGGCCAGGGGTGTAGCGCGGAGGTAGAACGCCCCTGAGTTCAATCCTCAGTACCGCAAAAATAAATAAATAAATAAATAAATAAATAAAGTAATTACTGGAGGATTTAGAAGCCAGGGCCTACTTCTTCCATAAACTGCAATGTCCAAATCACTGAAGGTTCTGCATATAAGTGTGTGTATTTGTGTGTGTGTGTGTGTGTGTGTATTTATGTAGATGTGTTTATGTATGTGTGTGTGTGAGTGAGACAAATCATGTATATTAATAGAGACCTTGGAGTGACACACAGAATGCTTCCTCTTCCTAAACTTCTAGTATCAGTCATAGAAATCAGAGCCTAGGGTTATATTCTACTCAGAAATAATAAATCCTAGTTTTCATTGTTCATCCATGTCTTTTTGCTTACTAGAAAACAATCTCCCCTGAGGCTGCACCAAGTTCAAAAATGCCAACCAACATTCATAAAAGAGATTGCTTCTAGATTTCCTCTTGCAAAATACTCATTTATCCCTCTTGTGGCTTGGATACATTTGACAGTTTGGGAACAAATCTAACATTTTTCACCATATCACTATTTTATAAGAAACTGTAATAAACAGCACAATCCCTCACCCTCTTTCTTTCCAACTTGGGCTGAGCAGAATGGCTGCTGCAGAGAAGTGTGGCAAGAAGGACCAGTCTACCATGAAAGATGTGGTAACCTGAGGATACACCACCAACATTCCCAAGCACATTCATGAAGTGGGCTGCACATTCACATTCATGGGGGCATGCCCCTGGGGCACTCAACGAAATCTAGAAATTTGTCATGAGGAGATGGAGACTCCAGATGTACAGACTGACACCAAATTCAGCAATCATATGGACGAAAGGAATACGAATGTCTCATATAATATCCACGTATGGTCGTCCAGAAAATGTAATGAAGATGAAAATGCACCAAACTTGTTCTGTACATTGGTTACCCATATACTGTCGCCATTTACAAAAATCTATAGTCAATGTGAATGATAAATGAGCACTGATTATAAAGTTGTAAAACAGCCAAAATAAAAACAAACAAAAATCACCTTTGCCATTTTCCCCATTATGCAAACCTACTTCATTTAATGCTATTTCAACTATATATAAGAACAAATTAAAGAGCAAAAGCCTTTTTTGGTGGAGATATTATCCCACTGCTGTAATGCCAACACTGTCAATGACTTTCACCATCACTGTTTGTGCTAAGAAGAACCTACCAAGAAGTTGACATGGAGAATTTTTTATCTAATTTCAAAATATTGACTGAAAATCATAGATTAATGCAATAAAATGGTATGGAAGACTTAAATAGTTTTTTAACTTGGGGATTATAGCATATGAAATGAGTGTACATTGATGTACATCTTTCCCACTAGACTATTAACTCCTTGAAGACGGGAGCAACTCTACTCATGTTTATATACTCAGTGTCTGACATGTTGCCGACAATCAGTAAATTAAACTGCTAGCAATTTCAACTATTAGTATTGATCAGAAGCTCTGTTTGACAGTTTAATTTTTTATTGATATTAAATATGAGGACTACCAATTAGTTATTAACTAATAAAAAGAGTTTGAGAGACAGAATCCATAGGATAAGAAATTAATGTAAGTTGGAAATCATGCAGTTATTCAATCATTGCATCCCCCCCCACTTTGGATTGCTCTAATGTGAAAAAATAATATTAAATGGCCAACCCCCAATAACATAAAATACATTTAAGAGTAAATGCATAAGAAACATAGTTTCTTAAACAGGTGGGCTTCTTTTCTTGGTAATTTATCTTTAAAGCAGTTATGACAATTTGTGTAGAAATTGGGAGGTGATCATTTAATAAGAAAGTAATATTCAGTCCTGGGTAGAATGGCACCCAGAAATATTTTACCAGGAGATAAATGTTTTCTACCATCACCAGTGTGTCTTTAAATTTTTATTAAAATGCCAGATATATTCAGGAAATTGTGAACACACATTGCCTAAATGAGATAAAAATGACAGATTATATACTAAGGTCAATTTTATAAATAAATTAGTCAGGAAGGAGTGAGTCTAATGTATAGGAGAAAAATTACTCTTTGCTTCACCAAAGATGATCTCATACATAGGATTGGGGGTCTGGCTCGGAGGTAGAATGCCTCAGGGTACAATCCCTAGGCCAAAATAATCCATAGGGAAAAAATATTAATTTGCCAATATTGGCTGCCAGCCATTAAGAATTGTCAAAAGCCAGACCCCCAATCCTATTTAATTTTTATTTTGAAACGGGGTCCCACTAAACTGCTGAGATCTGCCTCAAACCTGTGATCCTCTTGTCTCAGCCTCCCAAGTACTGGGATTACAGTACGCCACCATGCCCAGCTCCCCATATGGATTTTACTCTCCTAACCTTGACTGAACTGGACAATATAAAGATTAGATACTGAGAGAAGATAGGAGAGAGTAGAGCGTAGTCATGGTTTGGGGAATAGGGACCTCAATTTTCTTCCTCATGTATGTTCCTAACCCTGGACTTCTTTCTTTATTTGGCCAACAGTATGTTTTTCTTTCTGTTTTAGGAGTCCAGGTTAATGGGAGGACACACTCTCAACAAACGGGAACTTTGTCAATTTGATCTTATGTCTTTAATAAATGTTTGTTGATCTGCTTCCATATCTCAATTATTCTATTTTTTTTGGGGAGAGCTTGTGCCGAAGACTAATTCCAAAGCAATTTTATGATGCTTTTGACAATCCTTAATGCCTGGCAGCCAAGATTGGTATTCTACCTCTCCTATCTTCTCTCAGAAAGTTCCATCTAAAAAGTTTCTCCAGTCCAAGTGCTGTGTGCATGTACATTCCTATAACTCTATACCTCATTATGATGTGTAATTATGATGCTCCAATAAAAGTATATTAAAAGAAATTTTCTCCAGGTTCAAACTTTCTGATATTTAGACTTAAACTTTCTGATATTTATCTGATATTAGATAAATAATTTTCTCTGTCTAGATATCAAATTTTAAGCTCTTGATTAAATAAGGAGCAATAAATTATTATTACTATATTTTGCATACAAAACCTTAAGGATAAATGCTAAATATGAGTCTTTTAAAAAGCTTTGGCTTTATCAAAACAGAATAAAAATGAAATGGCACTTGCTCTCCTTCAAAGCTTTCTTATTGATACTCTCAGGAAAAAAAATAATCTTTGAGATAACTATGTTAGACATCGACTATTCAGTTCACATCTTAATCTCTTTATTCTAGAAGTTTGGAACTGACTCTATAACCAACAAATGAAGAAGAGTATGAATAAAGTAGACATCAAATAAATATTTATGAAGTTAACTAACTATGGGGTGAAAAAAATGGGTCATTATCAGCATACTGCATTTTAAAGGCCTACTTGAAGTGTGCTATACAAACTCACTCTTATATTGTGAAAACGTACTTACTGGCTACAGTAAGGCAGTCACAATCTACAGATGAGTGAATTTATTTAAGTTTTCAAACTCATGCCTTTCATGGAGACACAGCACCTATTTTTCTTATAAACCAATCAGAACACACCTGACTCAGAAATTTTGTACAACTTCCTGATGAACTAGGTAGTGTAGGAAATGTTACTCAGCTGCCTAAGACATTCATTTCAGTGATTTGTGAAACTTCAGGGAGAAATTGGGATCATCCCTGAAAGCCTGGGATATATGATCTCCATAACTATGGGATATTACAAAGTTGGAGGCCAGGGCAAGGAGAAGCCAAAGAAAAAAGGAAATTCATGAATCAAACTGCCTAGAAAAACAATATTGATTTAAAAGAAAGCTTTGGAGCATCAAAATGAAGAGTTAGATGTAGAAATACTTCTAACGTACCCCCTTAAAAAAAAAAAGTATGTTACCCTATGAAACCTACAAGTAACCAAATCAGTTTGAAATATCTTCTATGTGCTGCAAATGGGCAAAAGAGTTTTTTTTTTTCATTTAGGAACACTAATATATTCTTTATAGATGAAGTATTTGTCTAACTAATCCACTGAAGCAAGGCTGTTTTACTTAAAGAAACTGTCTAATGACAGAAAATGTAAACTAGCTGAAATAGACTTAAAATGGAATTTACACATTCCCAAACCAAATACACTTTTTCTCTCTGCTCTTCCTCTCTGCAAAATGAATAAATAAATAAATTCTTTAAGAAAGGTACCCTCGCAGGCTTGCTTGTGTGTGAGCAGCCTGAGAGCTATTGGCTGTCAATGTCATTCCAGTCATTCTGCCAATATATGCTCTCCCTAGCTCATACTGATTGGAAGGGTTTTCTAATTTCAGTCGCCGGTTAGTCTGCTCACTCAGGCATCCTCCTTCCATACGCGAATTCTTCCTTATTACAAGGTCACCTTCACCTTACATCTCTGCCTTCTATTTGTCTGTGAAATATCCAGGTGTTCTGGATTATTAAAACATACACACAGCTTACCCTGCTTGAGAAAGATTACATTCATTTTTCATGGGGTTTTACATCTCATAATAAGCTACTTGTGTGATGATCCATTTTCGTTTTTAATTAGGATGTCCTCCGAATTCCCTTTTTGCTCTTGCAGACAAGAAAAAAAAATTAATCAGAAATATCTTTGTGAGCTCAGAAACAATTAAAATGCAATTCTTGTAGGGATGTTATCGAATCAAGAGAATCTGGAATTAGTTGTTTGGTGTTATCATTATCAAAGGCAAACTCTCACTCTAAATGTAAAACATGTCTGATAAGCCGTATTACATAAAGCTAAAATAGTGCTTTCAGAAAGAAAATGGATTCCTGAATCTGGTTATGAGTATCTAGTATCAACTTAACAGGGTGTCTATTATCAACGAGTGATTATGATAAGTGCTGTCTTGGAAAGGAGCAAATCCCAAGAAGTAATTGGATTTGCTAAATCCAGACTTGCCTTGGCTTTGGTTCTGGCACCTGCAACAAAAAAGGACAGCTGTTCTGGATACCCACCAAGTAAATACTATTAAGCTCATTAGCACAGACCTTTTGGCTATGAGCAAGTAAAGTATCAGTTTAATCCATTATATGTCTTCTGTCAAGGGACTCACTGGGTCTTGCCTTGCTACTTAGAGAGGTCATGAGGTTGGATTTGGCAGGCCAACAAAATCTTTTCCATCTTTAACAGCTTTGAGTTTTATTTATGATCCAAGTGAAAAGATATGATAATGATAACGACAATAGTACCTCGGATGGATAAACACCTCAACCCGAGGAACTCAAAGGACTCTGCCGATATTTATCTAATTAATCCTCACCACATGCTTGGCAAGAAGGCATGTGGCATTATCCCTGGTTTATAAACAGAAACAGGGCAAAAGTGACTACCCTGGGATCATGGAGTAAGCTACTTTGGAGAAAACAACATAGCCAAGACCTCTTATCTCTCCATGCAATGCTATGATTAAAATGGCAATTGTCATGACTTAAGATTTTTGGTAAGAGCTATATACACAATTGTAAAATATTATATCTGGTAAGACTGCTCAGGGAGCAGTCATCAGTTGGAGGAGACAAATAAATAAAATAATAAGGTATGTGAATATATTATATACTGAGATGATCTATCAACCCTTTTCTTATTCACATATGTGGATCACTTTTTTGGGAATCAAAAGGGAGAAGTGGGGCAATAGCTTAGGAAGCCTTTTATGTACAACTTCAAGAGAAATCAAAGACCAGTATACATAAATGAACCTGTACATTCTATAACTTGTTTCATGCTTATTGTTTAAGCCTCAACATTTTATCTCTTCAAAAACTATTTGGAATAAAACAATGATTCTGCTCATATACTAAAACTTTATCATAAATCAAACAACCTCATATATACTATCTGATCCTTAGAATTTTTAACATTTCAACTTAAGGAAAAGTGACCACACATACTTAGCTTGAAATATCAGATAACACTAAGTGTCAGGACCTTCATTCTATGACTCAATCTCTCCTTGTCCTTATGGAGTCAATTGAACATTCAGTAACAGCCATTAGAGTTAATCAACTGAAAATTCACCATGAAACTGATGGCCTTTGCAACCATTGAAATTGGACCAATTTCAAACCGTAAGCAACCCATGCATACTTTTCTGGAGCTATATGTTCTTCTTTCTTTTCTCAGCACTAAGGGTATTTCATCTTTTTCATTTTGCAGCAATGGGGATATTTTTACTTTTTTGCAACTGGCACATGTCTTCAAAAACATCATGAAATAAACTGGAAGTGGGTAAAAGTTGAGAAAGAGGATTTTGTTCATAGTCCAAAAGCCAGATGGAACACAATTTAACTTTGTTGGAGGCCTCTGCTCCTGAAAAGGAGAAAGTAAAGGAAAGATGGAATGAACATAAAATAGACATTTTTTGCAACAGAAAATGTGGTATCCAGCAAAGGAATAGTAGCTGATTCATCTTTTAGAATAGTTTTAACTTTGGTACTCAGCACTACTGGGTTCCCTGAACTATCCACTCTAGGTACCTTTCAATCATAGAATAAGACACTTAGTAAGATAATTATTAGTTCAATGATGATCATTTTTGTATGTTAACACCATCAAATACATATATCACTTTTCATATGTAAGACATCGTGTTAGGCACTTTCACATTCCTGAGTTATTTAATCCTCAGGACAACCCTGTTCTCCTCATAGGTAACATCCAACAAATGTTGATTGAATGAATAAATGAGAGAGATGCTGTCTTCATTATATAGACAAGGAAACGGGTTCATAACAATAAAGTGATTTACCTGATGCTGTGCTGCTACTAAATAGGCAGGCTAGAGTTCAAGTCCTGAAACTCTTATGATGAGTGGAGAATCTTTTTCTAATATACTACTATATCTCCTGAACAGGCAACTGGTTTTATAAAAATGCCTTTTTTAAAGATAACTCCCTAAGTGAGCTGGGCGTGGTGGCGCATGCTTGTAATCCCAATACTTTGGGAGGCAGAGACCGGAGGATCCGGGTTTGCGGCCAGCCTCAGCTCTCTGTCTCTCTCTCTCCCTCTCTCTCTCTCTCTCTCTCTGTCTCTCTCTCTCTCTCTCTCTCTACTACTCAGTAAGGCCCTTCGCAACTTCGTGAGACCCGGTTTCAAAAATAAAGTATAAAAAATAGGGCCGGGGGTGTAGCGCGGAGGTTGAACGCCCCTGGGTTCAATCCCAGGTACCGCAAAAATAAATAAGTAAATAAATAAAATAAAGATAACTCCCTAAGTCTAGTTGAGATGCTACCTGAGTGTTTTTCTGAGTCCTTAAAAAGTATAATTGGGAGAGAAGTGATGTGTAATCTCATGGAAACAAAGCTAAGTCCTAGAAAATAAACTCAAATTAATATTTTTGCCTATTTTCTTTCTTTTAGTGTAGAAATTTATTCAAATAAATGTGGCCTTCGGAGAACAAAGATGATGACATTCACCCCAAACACTGCCTCCATGACCAGTAGAATCCCACTGAAGTTGCTCCTGTCCCTAGAAAGTATTTGGAAAATGTAACAGCTTTCTATGCCAGGCCTCCAGAGAATGCTGAAAAATTGGAAAACTATTTTTAAAAAGTCATTCCAGTGAATGCATGCAAAAGAACCATAGATGTAGGAATGAGAAAGAAGATCTGAGAAACTCAATAATGAACATTTATATCATTTATATTTTGTGTTATTTGTTTTGCTTTGTTTTGCTTTGAATCACTATCAATGAATAGTTTTTTTGGAAATGATCTTTGAAAACCAAAAGCAAAAATTCTTGAATGGTAGACAATGAGAATTATATATCTAAACTCAACACAGAATGTTCAAGGTTTGGTATGTATGTTTATTTTAAGAACCTACCATATGCAATGTAAACTTCAAAATATTTTGCATTTTACTGATGAAATACTTCAAAAATATGTGAATTTCACAATCACAGTGAATTTCAGAAGATCATTTAGTACCAGATTTTAGTTAGAGACATGATCTGCTTTTACATAGTGATAAAACCACTGTATAGACTCAGTAAACATTGTCAGTATAATTAACACAGAAATATTAACAAATGAAAAAATCCTACATTAAATCACCCATTACTTGCACATCAAATTTATGCTCCAATATCACTGTGCTATCTTGATTCTTTATCACAAAATCTGGAACTGAGGTGATAGATTCTTATGTAATGTTAAATATGTTTGTAAACAGTTTGTGCGATGCTGGAGCATGGTGGCTCTCCAAGGTAGGCTCTGTGTTCACAAGTGGACCCTTCAAGTACAAAAGGATTCAGGTTTAATAGATTCCCAAATTCTGACAATGGACCCAAAAGAAAAATCAGATCTAAATAATTATAAACTTTTTTTACTGCAATATTGATATATATTATGGTTCTGTGCATATTTTAAACATTTCTAAGCAGGATCCTTGCCAAGAGAAAAACATATAATAGCTATTCAACTTAGTTTAGTTAGTTCCTGTATGAAAGGTCCTCATTCCAAAAATACTTGTTTTTCTCCACCTAAGAGGAACACTTAGGCATGTCAGTGTAGATTAGGAACCTGATGCACTGTCTCGCACCTAGCCTATGCTGAGCTCCTCGATATATGTACTCCTTTATCTTGTTCCTCTGGTTTGATGAAAACTCCATCTAATCCTTAGCTCTCCTCCAACCCGTGAATGTCCTCCATCTCTTCTGCTCTCTGTTTACATCTATTGCCTTCTAAATAGCACCTTGTAAGAATCTCTGTGGTTCTAGATCTGCCTCATTCCTAATGCCCGCACTCTGTTCACATCTGAATTTCAGTTTAACACTTTTTACTTTTGACCTTTCCTTCATTCAGTAAGTATTTATTGATGGCCCATGATGTGGCCAGCACTGCTTTAGATACATAAGTGATAGCACTGAACAAAAGGGAGTCTTAGCTCTTACAAAACTTTCTCTTTAGTGGGTGAACAGAGAATAAAAGTAAATGATACAATGCAGCCATATTTTCAGAGAATTGGTACTAAGAATAAAACAAAGTAAGGATGTGGGCTTAGAAAATAAAGATGGAGTATAAAAGTCTTTTTTTAAGAAACAGTGCCCAGGAAAGACCTGTAAGAGAAGGAAAGCAGAGACTGTCCTATTAGCTCAGCCTGTCATAACAATATCCCATAGACTGGGTAGCTTAATCAACAGAAATTTATTTCCTCAGTTCTAGAGGTTAGATGTCCTTATCAGGGTTTCAACACAATGTTTCTGTTTTTTTTTCTCTCTCCTTTCCTTGTAGATGACAGTATTCTATTTCCTAATATGATGAGAGAGAGATAGAGAGCAAACTGAAATCTCTTCTTTAAAAAGTGCTAATTCCATCAAAAGGTTCCCACCCTCAAGACATAATGATCCCCCACTAATCCTTCCCCAAAGACCAAAAATTGGATATTAAGGGCTTCAACATGTCCATTTAGAAGGGGCCATTATTCAGTCCATAATAGAAATGTAAATGATGTCAGTAAGTGAAGATCTGGTGGAGGAAATATTTCATGTGGAGGACACAGTCAGTGCACATGCTATGAAGCAGGTGTCAGCATGAAGGGTTAGAGGAGCATGAAGACCAGGAGATCTAAAACAGAATGAGTAGGTGGGAGAGTGGTAGAAATAAGGTTAGAGAGAAAGACCAGACCAGGGCATATCTGATATTCAGGACCAGCAAGGAATTTTGTGATTATTTTGAATAAAATATGAAGACACAGAAGTGTTTCAAGGAATGAAATTACTTGATATAAGTTATGCTTAAAAGAAATCACTGCAGCTGCTTTGTGGCCCATTGACTAATGTGGGGGGGCAAAAGTGAACCCATCCTTGTTAGGGCTCTTGGAAAAATCTAAGTGGGAGACAATGGTCCTCATTCAACAATGGCAAAAAGAGAGAGGTAGCAAGGTCAGTATGCATTTTGGAGAGAGGGCTAAAAGGACTTGCCAGTAGATTAGGTATTGAAGGAAAAAGAAACAGTAAAAAGGGGGGAATTACGGAACAAGTAGATTAAAGATGGCAGAATAGAGGAAGGCAGTTCATTTCAGCTGCTTCAATACTCAGAACTCAACCAGTGGGAAGACTGCTTTCTCTAGCCAGTGATTGCAGAGAACCAACATGAAAAGCAATTACATTCTTCTCTCCACACTTGAATACTTCAAGATGTGACTCCTCAGCCAAACCACCCAGCAAAATCCTACAGCTTCACTAAACTCGGAAAGACCAAGAAATGACAGGCCCTTTCTACAGAGAACCCAGTGACTAGAAACCAACCTCATAAAGACCACTGTGAATCTACAGACCAACCAGTCAAATCACCCAGCGAGCTCCAGTGGCTGCACCTGAATCCATGGGGACCTAGAAACTACAGATCTTTCCTGCAGGAACCAGAGCAGCACTCATCAAGACAGCATGTTAACAAGCTGTCCCAGTAGTAGCCTGCATGGGTGCAGGGACTTGCGTGCCAATGAACAAATCCAAGGGATCTGTGAGTTTGTATACCATGCCTTTGGAGGTGGGGGGGGCTACAGTCAGACACACAGAAACGTGAATTAGCAGACAGTCCCTATGGACACTTGGGCAGGCAGAAACTAGGGTTGGCAGTTCTCCCTCCTCTTCAGGGACTTCAGTGGTCACTGTAGGACCACCAGCAGTGGTGTCTGTGGAGTGAAATAATTCAGCCAACCATGCTGTAGGCTTGGAAAGCTATAAACTCTCACCTGGCAGTGTGTGGGTGCCACAAGTAACAAAGCCAGTGGCCAGCAAGGTCTCACATGATTGCAACTTCCCAAAGTAGCAATGGTATTCCTAGGGCTAAATAACTCAGCCACTGAAGTCCCAGGCTCACAAAAGTACAATCTTTCCCTGCCAGAGTTTGGGCCCTGAATGTAGAGAGACCAGAGGCCAGGGGTCAGCAGGGTTTCATGTGATTGCAGCTGGTGGAGCAACAGCAAATGTCTCTGGGGCAGTTTGACTCAGACAGCCACACTGCAGCCTGGAAATGCAACATTCTCTCAGCCAGAAGAGTTTGTGCCTGGTGATCATGCAGGTCAGTGGCTGAATTCACTCGAGGTGATTGAAACCAGAACATAAATAGTGCTGTCCCTGGGCCATCAAAGCTCGGCAACAAGCACGGAACATCATAATTTCTGGCCCTGCTGATCTTGGGCCCAGTGACCACAGATGCCAGAGGACAGCCCCCCAAGGAGTTTCACATGTTCGCAACCAGCAGATCAGTAGTGGTGTCCTTGGGGCATTAAATCCCAGTCAGCAGGCCACGGGCTCTGAAGGGAACATTATAGTCTCTGGCCCTGCTGAATTTGGACCTGGAGAGCATGGCGGCCTGCAACAAATCAGAGACTCCTGCTTGCCTTCATTGATTAAGAACTATATCCTGTTAAAAAAAAAGTTCTGGAGGGGCTAGCTCAAAAGTCTGATTATCTGAGACAAATCCATTGAGATGATAAATATATAGCCCCAGCATAGGCCTTACTGTAAAGGGATAACAAATAGACATAGAACTTCCACATAAAGTGGAAGAGGATCCCAAGACAAAAGAGATACAAACCTAAAAATTCTGAAAACATGAGAATGAAGGCCACCAAGGAAACAATAAACTCCCGTAACTCAACAGCAAAAGAGATCACTGATACTGAGCTGCAGAAAATGCCAGAGGAGAATTCAGAATTTTGATTTTCAATATGATTAAAGGCCTTAGAAATTAAATAAGAGAAAGTGGCCGGGCGTGGTGGTGCACGCTTGTAATCCCAGTACTTTGGGAGGCGGAGACTGGAGGATCCGGGTTCGTGGCCAGCCTCAGCTCTCCCTCTCTCTCTCTCTCTCTCTCTCTCTCTCTTTACCTAGTGAGGCCCTACCGCAACTTCGTGAGACCTGGTTTCAAAATAAAGTATAAAAAAATAGGGTCGGGGGTGTAGTGCAGAAGTAGAACGCCTCTAGTTTCAATCCCCGGTACCGCAAAAAAAAAAAAGAGAGAAAATGTACAGAGATGAAAGAATATATGAATAGAGAAACTGAGGCCCTAAGTAAGAGCCAAAAAGAGTCTCTGAGCAAAATGAAGGAGACAATAAATGAATTAAAGACCTCAACAGAAACCCTCTCTGGCAAACGAGACCACATGGTAATCAGAGTCTCACTCTTGGAAGACAGCTTATTTAAAACCAACCACACAGTTAACAACATAAAGAAGACAGTACAACATCACAACCAGAATATTCAAGAAATATCGAATAATATGAAATGATCTAACCTACAGATAATAGGCATTGAAAAAGGTCTAGAAGCACAAAGAGCATTAGAAATTTCTTCAGAGAAATAATATCAAAGAATTTCCCAAATATACAAAATGAGTTGGACATCCATACATGTTCAGATCCCTAATTAAAAAAGATCAAAGAAGAACTTCTCCACACCACATAATAACCAAAATGACTTACAAGAAGGTCAAGGAAAGATTCTTAAATGCATCAAGAGCAAAAGAATGGCTGACATTCAGGAGCAAAACAATAAGAATAATCCCAGACTTCTCAACCCAAATCACGAAAGCCAGGAGAAACTGGTATGATGTACTCCAGACCCTGAAAGAAAATAACTTCCAAACGAGACTGCAATATCAAGAAAAGATATCTTTCAAAATCAATAGAGAAATAAAAACCTTCCAAGATAAGCAGAAACTAAAGGAATTCATGACTACCAATCTAGCACTAGAGAAAATACTTAAAGAAATAAAACACAAAGAAGAAAATAGAAATAAATACCAAAACCTGAGAAGGAGCGAATTCCACCAGATGGGCAACTAAGCAAAGGAGAAATAACACTATATCAAACAGAAAATTGAACTCAAAACGACAGGATCATAAATCATTTCTCAATTATAACACTCAATGTCAAGGTTCTAAACTCCCTAATTAAAAGGCATAGACTAGCAATGTGGATTAAAGAACATAATCCAACTATATGCTGCTTACAAGAAATTCACCTTACTGGCAAAGATATCAATGGGCTAAAGGCATAAGGAGAGAAAAAGATATTCCCTGCAAATGGAAACCAAAAATGAGGAGTAGCAACTCTCATATCTGACAAAGCTGACTTTAAGCCAAAACTTATCAAAAGAGACAAAGTAGGTCACTTCTTACTAAGAAAAGAAACAATCCAACAAGAAGATAAGATGATAGTAAAGACTTATGCCCCAAATGTGGGTGTACTTACTTTTATAAAACAGATTCTTCAGGACATTAGGTCTCAGATGGACCCCAATACAATAATATTGGAAGACTTCAACACACCTCTCATACCACTAGATCAATCTTCCAGACAAAAGATGAGCAAAGACTATTCAGAACTAAAGAACACTTTAAATCAAATGGACCTAATAAACATATCTAGAATACCCCAACCAACAACAGCTGAATACACATTCTTCTTAGCTGCTCATGGAACGTTTTCCAAAAATAGACCATATTCTGGGCCAGAGAGCAACTACCAGTAATTCAAAAAAATGTAATATAACTCCCTGCTTCTTTTCAGATTATAAAGTATTAAAGTAGAAACCAACAACATAAAAACCAAAAGAAATTATATAAATACATGGAGATTGAATGATATACTTTTGAATGAGGACTGGATAATAGAAGAACTAAGGAGAGAAAAATGTTCCTAGAATTAAATGAAAATAGGGACACAATATAGCAAATCTATGGGACAGTTTGAAAGTGGTTTTAAGATGAAAATTTATAGCACTGTGTGCCCACATGAGAAAAACAGAAAATCACCAAATAAACAACCTACTGACATACTTTATGGTCCTCAGAAAACAGGAACAGACTAATCCTAAAGCCAGTGGAAGGCAGGGAATAATTAAAATGAGAGAAGAAATAAACAAAATAGAGAAAAAATACAAAATATCAACAAAACAAAAAGATGGATCTTTGAAAAGATCAACAAGATTAATAAACCCTTAGCCAACTTAACCAAAAGAAGGAAAAATTGACCCAAATTATTAAAATCAGAAATGAAAAAGGAGATATCACCACAGACAGTGGAGAAATTCAGAGGATCATCAGAAACTATTTTGAAAGTTTACACTCCAATAAACTGGAAAACATAGAAGAAATTGACAGATTTCTAGACGCATACAACCTACCTAAATTGAACCAAGAGGATATACAAACCTAAACCGACCAATAGCAAGCAAAGAGATAGAAACAACAATAAAAAGACTTCCATTAAAGAAAAGACCAGGTCCACACAGATTCACAGATAAATTCTGAGCCTTTATAGAAGAACTGAACCAAATACTTCACAAATTATTCCATGACATAGAAAGAGATGGAAACCTTCCAAACTCCTTATATGAGGCCAGTTTCATGTTAACACCAAAAACAAATAAAAATCCCTCAAGAAAATAAAATTACAGACCAATTTACTTGATGAACATAGATGCAAAAATTCTAAACAAAATACTAGTGATATGCATTCAAAACCATATCAAGAAAATTATACACCATGACCAAATTGGTTTCATTCCAGGGATGCAAGGCTGATTCAACATACAAATATCAATACATGTCATTCACTACATAAATAGAATTAAGGACAAAAATCACATGATCAAATAGATGCTGAAAAAGCATTTAACCAAATCCAACACTCATTCATGTTAAAAAATACTGCAGAAAATAAGAATAAAAGGAATTTGCCTCAATATCATAAAGACAATATACAATAAACCCAAAGCCAACATTATATTGAATGGGGAAAAACTGTGAGAATTCCTTTTAAAATCAGGAACAAGACAAAGATACCCACTATTACCACTCTGTTTTAATAGAGTACTCAAGACTTTAGCCAGAGCAATAATGCAAGAGAATGAAATCAAAGGAATACAAACAGGAAAAGAAAAACTGAAATTATCTCTGTTTGTAGATTATGGAGATCCTATATTTAGAAGAACCAAAAAACTCAACCAAAAAATCCCTAGAGCTGATTAACAAATTCAGCAAGTAGTGGGATACAAAACCAATCTAAAAAAATCAGTAGCTTTTCTACATGCCAACCATGAAGCCACTGAAAAATAAATCCAGAAAACAATTCCATTCACAATAACTTCAAAAACAATTAAATACTTTGGAATAATTCTAACCAAGGAGGTAAAAAAAAGTCTACAATGAAGATTATAAAACACTAAATAAAGAAATTGAAATAGATCTTAGAAGATGGAAAGATCTCCCATGCTCATGGAGAGGCAAATTAAATATTATCAAAATGGCCATTCTACCAAAAGTAACCTACATAGTCGATGCAATCCTTATCAAAATACCAATGTCACTCTTCACAGACCTAGCATACTTGTAATCCCAGTACTTGGGAGACTGAGATAGGAGGATCGCAAGTTCAAAGACATCCTCAGCAATTTAATTAGGCTCTCAGCAACCTAGTGAGACCCTGTTTCCAAATAAGAAATAAAATCGGTCTAGGGTGTAGCTCGGAGGTAGAATGCCTCTGGGTTCAATTCCCAGTACCACACACAAAAAAATCAGTCCTAAATTTCATATGGAAAAACAAAAGACCCAGAATAGCCAAAGCAATTCTAAGCAATAAGAACTATGCAGGAGGCATCACAATTCCTGACTTCAAATTATACTACATATCCATTTGTAGAAAAGTGGAATTAAATCCCTACATCTCGCCCTGCACAAGAGTCAACTCAAGATTGATCAAAGAGCTGGAAATTAGACCAGAGACTTTGAAATTACTAGAGGAGGGCATAGGTACAACACTCCAACATACAATCACAGATAGAATCTTCCTCAATAAGACCCCCAAAGCTCAGGAAATTAAAACAAGAATAAATTGGGCATCACTAAACCAAAAGTTTCTGCTCATCAAAGGAAACCATCAAGAGTCTAAAGAGAAAGCCTACGGAATGGTAGAAGATCTTTGCCAACTCTTTCTCTGAGAGAGGACTAATATCTAGAATACACAAATTACTTAGAAGACTTTACACTAAAAAAACTAATAATCCAAGATATTGAGCTAAATATACACTTCACAAAAGAATAAATAGAAATGGCCAATACATACATGAAAAAATGTTCAACATCATTGAACATCAATGTTCAACATCTATGTTCAGAGAGATGCAAATTAAAACTATACTGAGAGTCCATCTAACCCCAATTAGAATGGCAATCATCAAACTGTCAAACAACAATAAATGCTGGTGAGGGTGTGGGGAAATAGGAACTCTTCTGCAATGTTGGTGGGACTGCAAATTAGTGCACCCTCTATGGAGATCAGTGTGGAGATTCCTCAGAAAACTGGATCCACCATATGATTCATCTATACCACTCCTAGATATTTTTCCAAAGGGACTAAAAACAGAATATTACAGTGACATATGCATATCCATTTTTAAAACAGCAAATTCATAATGGCCAAATTATGGAACCAACCCAGGACTCCATCAACAGATGAATGGAGTACAAAATTATGGGATATATACACAATGGGATTCTACTCAGCAATAAAGAACAAAAACTGTGTCATTTGAAGGAAAATGGATGGACCTGGAGAACATTATGTTAAGTGAAATTAGTCAGTTACAGAAAGTGAAGGGTCATATGTTTTCTCTCATATGCAGAAGTTAGGGAGCAATTGGTATATACAAGGAAATTTAGATACTGGAAGAGAAATTCCAGTGGAGTGAGGGAGGTGGTCTTGTGGGGGGGGATTAATGAAGGGGACACTTCCACTGACATTATGTACATATGTGAGAACATCAATGTCAATCTCAATAGCTGGTATAGAGAAAAGAGGGATTGGGGAGAGAGCCAGGGGAAAATTCACCAAGTGATGCTTGCATGTATGTCACTATCACTATGAACTGCATTATGATGTGAGACTATAATCTACCAGTAAAAGTATAAAAAATAAAAATTGGAAAGAAAAAACAAACAAAAAAGGGGGAGAGATAGATAAAAGAATGAAGCTTTATTCCTAAGTTTGGCTTTTGCAACTATATAAATGGTGGCATCATTTACTGAGATTGATAGACATGGAAGGAAAAGTGATAAGATGGAAATTAAGAGATCAATTGAACATGTGTAAGAGATATCTATTAGAAATCCAAGTAAAGTTTGGTATTAGAAAGGTCAATAGAAACATTGAAGATGAAGGTATCATTTGGAAGACATGAGCACAAAAATGGTATTTAATACTATGTAACTGAACAAGATTAGTAGAAAGTCCAAGTAACAAAGAGACCAACAACTGAAGTCTAGCACTGAAGATTTTGATTTGGGTAACAGGTTAAAGAAAAAAAAAACACACAAAAAAGTGAGAAAAGGTTAGCAGAGGTGTGGAAAGAAAACCTTAAGAGTGTGGTTCTATACACTCAATAGAAGACAATGTTTGACTACATCAAAATCTGTTAAGAGCTTAAGTAGAAAGAGGAAAAATAAGTGAATCAGTTGTCATTGGACTTAACAACATGAAGTCAATGGCTACTCCTATTTTAGTGGAGTTTTAGTGGAGTGATAGTGAGAAAAAAACTAATAGGAATGTGTAAAAGAGAGAACTGGAGACAAGAAAGTGGAAGCAGCCAGGAGAGACAATTCTTTCCAGGAGTTTTGCTGTAAACAAGTCAGAGAAATGTAGCAGCAGCTGGAGAAGGAAAATGGGTTGAGAGAGAATTTCTTAAGATGGACGATAATAGCTAGTTTGTATGCTGATGGGAATCAAGTGGTATGGGTCTTAACTAAGATAGCAAGGAGAGGGAGGAGAGGAAAAGGAAAGAATGAACACTTAACAACAAAAGGTGTAGCTCTTGAGTAGCCAAGAGTAGATGACTCCTGTGCCTCAGCAAAGAGATTGGCCACATGCAATAGAAGATAGAATTCATTAAACCCAATAAGAAGAAAATCAGAGTGTGGGTAAACATGAAGTCATGTTTTAGAAATTAGTTGGAAGAAAGATGGAGTAGTTTTCTGAGTGAAGGTCAAGAGATGCAATTTGAGGCTTCAAGAGAAAGTGAGTATGAGGTAATCATCACAGTGAATAAGAAAGTAAAATCATGTCATTTTATTTTATGGTATAATAAAAGTAAGTTGCTCTTGGAACTTAATTCCCATTTAAAACATTGTTTGTGTAGATAATTATTTCAAATAATTCCATGTATTATAAAGCCCACATTTCCAGGAAATATAACCCTGTTATTATTCATATAAGTGAAGTATTCCCTTCTCACAAGACTAATACTACTCTAATGAAATCTTGCTAACAAAGTCCACCAAGTTGCTCATTATCTCCTATTAGGAAAAACATTATTATACATAAAACTCTATTTTTATTAAGAAACTAAAACCTTATTAACCATATTTAGTCTCTATTTTGGATGACAAAAATCCAAATTTTTCAAGCAAGACAGAAAGTAACACAAAACTCAATTCCACTCAAATGTTACCATTTTGGAATATGAGCCTGATGTAACCAAACATATCAATTTTTCAGAAGAAAAAACTTTAGAGTGCTATGTGAATTCACCTGTTTTTAGTCTTAATCTTTTTTGTTTATGTGTGTGGTACTGGGCATTGAACCCAAGGGCATTCTACCTCTGACTTACACCCCAGCCCTATTTATTTTTTTTTTGAAACAGGGTCTCACTAAGTTGCAGAGGGCCTGTCTATAAATTACTGAGGCTGGCCACAAACCTGTCATCCTCCTGTCTCAGCTTCCCCAAGTACTGGGATTACAGGTGTGCAGCACCATGCCTGGCTGACTTAATCTTTTAAAATAAATAAATAATACCTTTTGTGTCAAACAAAACATGTCTGGAACAAGATTCCATTACTTGTGAATTATAAAGAGCTTGATCTAGGTACAAACCTATTCTTGATTTGACTGGTAGAATTATGCTCATAAAGCAAGAATCCTGCAAATCTACTTCTATGCACACAAATGGAACAAAGGCAAAAAGAAAAGAGAATAGAGAGAGAGCTTCAGTGGTGAACCCAGAGTAAAACCAAAACCATTGACCTTAGCAGGTGGCCAATGTCACTAGCCAAGCAGCAGCAACACAAATGCACATGGCTAACAGTGGATTCTATCAGTCATCAGCAGTGGAATGGAGTACAATCAACACAGGGGGCAGTCATTGGGGGGATTGGAAGACCTTTGCCTATGTCACCAAAGGATATTGTCCAAAGAAGGCAAAAAGCTTCAAGAGAAGTAGATCAATCCACAGGAGGATTTGGTGGCTCTGAATGTGGCTCTAGAAATTGGTAGTAGGAATTGACAATTGGGTTGTTGCCCTTTGAGTTAAAACCATCAGGCTGAGAAGATCCTGGAGCAGCTGCCACTTGGAAACTCTACTGAGCAACCTGACACAGGAGGAGAGCCTGGACTTTGAACTCAGATGAGTACCAGATGGTCAGAGCCTACTAATTATATTATGGTAAGTATAAAAGCATAGGCTCTCTGCATTTGACTTTGCTGTCAGAGTAGGGGTAGGGTTTTTGTTGTTTGTTTGTTTGTTTGTTTTTACCTGTGGTATGTGGTTGGTATAGAGCAGCTGTTGTGTGAAAGTGTTCCGTTTTGCCAGGTTTCTTTCCTGGTCCTTTGGATAGAAAGTATAGATAGTGAGAGAGTCAGAAATGAATACATGTACAGCTCCTTAAACAGCACATGAACATAGGCTAACAGATAACCAGAATTCAGTAAGTGGTGTGAGAAGAGGTGCATGCAGGAGCAGAGGGATCAAAAATATTTCTACTAACTCATACCTCACAACATGAAACAATAAAGTTCTAATCCTGAGCATCAAAAAGTCTAAGCATTATTATGAAGGAAAGAAACTGATTAAAATACTCTTAAAGGTTAGTATAAATTAAATGTTGACCACATTGTGCTATAAACTGTTAGGTACTTTCAGAAAGCATGAGACAAGAGAAAGATACATTTTAAATGGGCAAGATGGTTAAGAGGTAAGGTTTTTGTATGCAGAGCAGGAGGTCCTAACCATTCTGGATATACTATGAGGACACTAGAAGTTTGGGTTTGGCAAGAGAATAAATAGAAAAATGGAAAGAGGGGAGAATACCAACGGCTAACTTTGCATATTGACAATATCACCAAGGATAGTCCAAATCAAATAATTTCTTTCATTGTTATGACCAGTAGATCAAAGAGTATATGAATCACCCGGGAACATCTCGTCATTTTTAAGGAGCTGTACCTATAAAAGATAAACTGAAATATAATGGAGACAACCCTACACCGAGGATGAGGTCACACTGGGATCCTAGTCCTAGGGACCATTCACTAGTTGTGTGACTTTGGACAGGTGGCTTAACCTCTTGATCCTCAGAGTATCTCAGAGTGGAGGTAATGAGACCTTCTTGTATTTCTCTTACAGCTCTCAATAGAGATCTAGTCAAGCAATAAATTAAAAAATCACAGAATACTATAAAATTCTGTACCAGTAGGTCATTCTATGTTCCTTTAAAATCCACCTTCTTTAAACTTTGCTTTGAAACCATCACTCACACTCCATACGCCTAAGGACTTTCCATTGTCAAGAGGAAATAAAGCACCTCAGACAGACCAATGTGCATTTCCTGACTCCAAATACTCACTTCAGAATTCTCAGTGCCAGCAAACAAACCTCACACGATTCTGACCTTGTGCTTTTACTCAATCTGTTATATTGGCTCCAGGAAAAAAAAAAAACACTCTTCAAGATTCAACTCAATTTTCCTGCCTTTCCAGATAAATCCAGCCCATAATGATCTCCTTTTGAAATGTGAACTCCAACATCCTTTACTACGGATATCATTAACTTAGTAATTAATAGTATTCTAGGTTTTTTGACCATTTTTCTCATGCTGTTGCACACTTTTATCCCATACATAATTAAAATCTTCCCATTTGTCTTATTTCCCTCAAATAGATTATATGTAAATGGAGGACAGCAGGGATGATGCCCTCAAGATATTTGCATTCGCCTGTCACTTGGTGGTAGAAGGCTTTGCTAAATGTCTGAATCTACTCCACTGCTGCCACAGCAGGACTGCCCTGCCGCTTCACAGGGACTCCCAGCCTCACAGCCACCACCCTCTGCAGCTGCACTTGGCTTCCCACATGCAAAAAATCAGTCACAGCTATGTTCTGACTTGGGTTTACTCCAGGACTCACTTCATTCACCATGGCTCTGCCTGTGTCATGGCCCTGCCTGACTGTGGGGTTACGTACCACCTTTGAACTTCCTTGCACCACTAATGTTGCTGATTTCCTGATCGAAGCCATCAGGGCAGGAGGTCTGGCCTGCACAATAAATACTGCCATACAGTTCAACTTTTCTTGCCAGCCCTTCCAATATTTAGTGACCCCAGATGGTTATCAAGAAGCCCATCGCTTATTACCTCCTCTTCTTTACCTCACGAGTAGAGGACAGTAGAACAGAGACAAGTGGGCAGATAGGGGGTTTTGTTGTGGTTTTGGTTTGGTACTAGGAATTGCACCCAGGGGCATTCTACCTTCAAGCTACACCCTGATCCTTTTACATTGTTTTTTTTTTTTAATTTTGAAACAGGTTTCGCTAAGTTGCTGAGGGTCTCATTATGTTGCTGAGGCTGGCCTCGAACCTGTCATCCTCCTGTCTCAGCCTCCCAAGTACTGGATTACAGGCATACACCACCACACCAGGCCGCAGCTAAGGTTCTTACTGACACTGAGCAGGTGGGGCTAAAGGTCCAGAGGCTTTGGGCACATGCTTCCTTATGTCCCATCTTTCTAGCCCCAAGATACCCAATACCACACCCACTAGCCACATTTGGTCATGAAGTACCTGAAAATATGGCCACCATGACTAAAATGCTAACTTTTTCATTTCATTTAATTTTGATACATTTAAATTCAAATTTATAAACTGAATCAAGGTAAAATTTTTCATTACATACAACTTTATTATTTTTCTAGGACTTTTTTTACTTGATCCATTCAGAATTTAGCATTCAAATCAAGGTGTCCAGTAAGTATACAATACATACTGAATTTTGAAGACTTAGTGTATGAAAAATATGTAAAATAGCCCTTTATTTCTATATTGATTATGTTTTAAAATAATATTTGGACACAACAGACTGCATGAAATACAATATTAAAATTTATTTCACATTTTTTATTACTTTTATTAAAGTGGCCACTAGAAAATTCAACATTAGATGCTTGGCTTGCATTATATTCATGATGGGCAGTACTGTTCTATAGCCCACCATTTAGTACATCTAAAGGTATCAATAACTAACATGCTCACCACAGATTCTTCAAGTATTATCCCTATTTTACAGATGAAAAAACCAAGGGTCAGCAAAATTAAATGTTCTACCCAGTATGACACAGTTGGTTAGTGACAGAGCTGGGACTTACACCTCGTTCTGTCTCTCACCAAATCCCATATTGAACAATTGAATGATCGAAGTTTACCTCCCTTGACTTACAAAAGTACTAATGAAATATGCTCAGGAATTTATTTTTGAATACAGTCCAAATCGCCTAGCCCATCACAAGCACTGGGATAATTCAGGCAGACGTTGGTCACAAACCAATCTGGGTAGTTTGCAAAACAGAATCCAAATTGGGCCAGTCGAGGATATATGACAATGGCAAATCAATGAGAAAACAACTGACAGGGTCACAGAGCGGCCAAAAATCAAACTAGGTAGAGGTTTAAGTACTCCCCCAAGCCCTGTGTCACAAATATGCACCAAAATAATGAATAAAATTGTTCTTCTCTCACAATTTCTTCATTTCATTTCTGAAGGGATTTTTCTAAGCAAGTCTAAGTCTCGGTCAGTTGGCCTTCATTGAATAATGGGAAGAATTCTAGGATATTTTTAAATGTGAAAAATAGCTCCACAGGAGGCTAATTATTTGAAACTACAATCTAAATGCACATTAATTTCTACACCTTGCCAGTCTCTCAACCTCCTTTTATAAATAGGAGTGACAGTGAAATCCAGCCAGATTCTCTGATGTTGCTTCAGAGACCATGTCTAGAAATGGAGTATGATTCCTGTCATCCATTTTGGAAATCTAATTTTGTTCTACAATTATAAAATGGTAAGAGTAAGACTGATAAATGAGACTGAATAGTTCATCATGTCATTGGAGATGGAGATTCTACAGGTAAATTTCCTGAGTAAGTAATCTAATAGTGTCTGCATTTCTGTATCTGAGCTAAATTATTGGTCAGCACTAACAAGCTCAAAGAAACCCCTTTGAGCTGTTTTTCCCAGCTACAAATTCCCTCTCTCTCTCTCTCTCTCTCTCTCTCTCTCTCACACACACACACACACACACACTACTCACAAATTTTCCTGTATATCTTTGCATAAATATGTACTTTTGCTTATGTGGGTTGTAATTTGTATTAGGACAAAAACATGCCTATGGAATTAATCAGATGTTCTATTTGCAATCAGGTTACATGTCATTTTATGTAATGATACTAAGTGAGATTCTCTTTGGTAACACTAGCCCTATCCAGAATTATAAAAATAGAAGAAAGGCTTCTGAGTCTTTTAAGTGGATTGAAATTAGTTTTTTCCTGAAATCTAAAGTGTACCTACCCAGATTATCTGGTCCGTGTCCCTTTCCCAAATGGCCCTGCTCTTAACTAGTTGTCAATTAAAGTGTAAGTCAAACAAATACTTATGACACATTTTCTTACAAGAGTTATTTATATTTGATAAGAAACTCTTGAAGTCTGAAAGCATCATGACATTTGAGAATGAATATGTAATAGTATAAATTTCAGACCAACAGGAATCAGCGAGAAAACATGGACACAGAAAAGTATTTCTCTTCAAATCGTGTTATTGTGGCTGCTACCTATTCACAATACCAATCTTGCTCTTATGAGAACCACTTAGTTGGAAATTTATATGGAGGTTTTAGCCTCCAATCAATTTTCCCTCCCATTTTCCTACTTTACTTCAGTCAGCAAATATTTATAGTGAATACTATTTATTTATTATCTTAGACCTATGTAAGCACATGTTTTAGGTGTGGGTTTAAGTGGTGTGTATCAACATAAAGAATAGTCAGAGTAGCTAACAGTAAGCCCTCTGAAAATAACAGCAGATACAGAAAAATAGATGCCAAACCTCTCTCCAGAGTTTCCCAAACATCATTGACCTGAAGCTGCAATCTTTCGGCTCTCTTTGAAGCCACTGCTGCTTGTTTTGCTCCTACGGCTTTCTCCAGCTGCCGTCACATCTGTCTGAGATCACAGCAAGCTTGGCTGCTTTAATACCTTGGTGCCTGTTATGTTAACTCCTGCTGGAACCTGGCACCTCAACTCTTCTATCAGCCCAGATCACCATCATTACCACCCAGGCTGACCTCAGTCCCAGCCAGCAGCTCTCCTGTGGACTCCCTGTTAGAGGCACACCTCAGGCAGTAGACAGTCACAACCTACTCCCTACGGCTGTGGGAAGAGGTTATGAGCTGCTAAGCTCAGTCATATTTTATCACAGCCTTTGATCTCAGGTTTGATCTTTGCCAGGTTCTGTGACACAAACAGGTCCCTGCTCACATGGCAACTGGTGCTGACTAACTCTATCCCCCATTTTCACTTTAAGCATCCTGCTGCCTATACTGTCTAACACAAAATGAAAGGTTAAAGTAAAAATAGGCATTCTGTAAAGAGGACATTTTCCTTTCACCCTATTGGTTCATTCCAGAGCCCGATACTTTTGCAAGTATTTTCTTTGTACCTGCCCAAAGGGCATCATTAGATCATTTCTTGTAGGTTCCTTTTTGGCTTGGGATTGAAAGTTTTAGAGGGGCCACAAGATAAAACAAATCTATGTGTATGTTGCCTATTAACTTTGTTAAACGGTCAACATTTTAAACATGTATCAAGGTAATTGAACTAGACTTCAGCAAGAAATGATCTCAAAATATCATATTTTTCTTATATGTTGAATGGTTCTTGAAAACAATGGTTCTGGCTTACAGGAATAATTGAAACAACTGTGAAGGAAAGAATTGTGAAAACCTAAAACAAAGGGGAAAAGAAGCCAGACACATTGGCTATATGAGGAAAACATAAATATTCAGAATTTGAACGCCTGACATGGACAAGGACTGTGAACTTGACTCTTTAGAAAACGGGAAGCCCATGTGGGATTTAAGAATAAGAATGGAAATGCCAGAAGCACAGAAAGGATCATTTGAACGGTGGAAGAAGGCACAAATGAAACAGATGGACTGCTTACAGGCAGAGGGTTTCAATGAAGAGAACCATTCAGGTAGACCAGGGCAATGGTGGAGGGACGGAGCAAAAGCTGCAAATTTAAAGTGAAGCAAAGAGATGTGGCAATCGATGGAACAGGTGAAGGGCAGAGATATAAAAAGCTATCGCAGGGGGCTTGAGTTTGGATGTCAAAGAGAAAGACTGAAGCACAAAGCTACTGCTCCCTGTAAAATATTATTAAGAAGATAATAATGTACAAGAAAAAAATAATAACTTATCCTGGCTTCAAACATCAGCCAGCCTATTACCCAGCACATCAAAAACAGACCAAAAGGCATTCTAAATTCAAGAAATCTTTGGTTTCAAACACATGAGGAAAATATGATCAAAATATGATAAAAAAAATCAAAGAGGCACTATCAGGCAATGGGGCCAGGCCAAAGATTAAGTTAAGGATTTGACCACATATTTGACCTAGCTTTTCACTTTATTTTGCAGTAATAAATGAGCTATAAACAAGAATTAGAAAGAAGAGCAACATGTACCATGCCATTATAAATAGGACTTCTGTGAGAGTTGGGTAACCTGGGATTTGTGTCAGCACAGCACCTCCTGGCTTCCCTAACATCACTCGCCTGGTTGCCTCTCTACCTCCATGGCTATTGCTTTTCAGCCTCTATTCCTGGCTCTTTACTCAGCTCAAATATCTTAATTTTGGAAGAGCCCAGGATTTAATCTTTTGCCTTTTTCTCTATCTACTCTCCCTCCTTTAAAAAGCTTATCTTACCCCATGGCATATAATAGCAAATTTCTTCCTTTAACTCTAACCTCCTCTTTCAGCTCCAGGTTCATATCCCAGTAGCCTACTGAACATCTCTAGGAAAATACCTAACAGGCAGGTCATAGTTACTGTGTCCAGAACAGAATTCCAAATTTCTTCCCAACCATCTATTCTTTCCCCACGCTACTCATCTCAGTTTACTAGCATTACCATAAAACTACATAATCATACGAAAAACTAGGTAGCAAGTTTTTTCTTCCTTCCTTCCTTCCTTCTTTCCTTCCTTCCTTCCTTCCTTTCTTTCTTTCTTTCTTTCTTTCTTTTTCTTTCTTTCATTCCTGATAGCCAACTCATTGTATGTCCTGTTGACTCTACCTTCAAAATATATTCTGTGGCTTTCCTTTTCTCTCAAATCTATTAATACCATTCACAATGTCATCACCTTTCACTTGACTACAGTTGTGTACCATGTAACACATGTAATGTTTTGGTCCATGATAGACCAAATACATGACAGAGGTCCCATAAAATTATATCACCTAGTGACCTCATAGCCATCTTAATTTGTGTAAGTACTCTATGACGTTCACACAACAAAATCACCTAACACATTTCTCATGAGGTCTCCCTATCGTTCAGAGCTCAATTGAACAGTGGAAGAAGGCACAAATGGAATGAATCGACTGCTTGAGTGACCTTCCTTCTGGCCAGAATGATATTTCAAAGACATATTCAAATTATATAATTCTCATGCTATATAATATGTGTACATATACATGCTATTAAGAGACAAAGGTAAGTATAAACATAAACATGTCTCCACAGAATGTAGAATAAAAAGCAACCTACCAAGAACTAAGAGTTTTCCATTATCTGGCCCCTCCCCAACTCCGACCCCAGCTGGTGAAGATGCTTATTCACAACACCTCTGCCACACAGGCCTTATTTTTGTTGTTCATACATGCCAACATTTAATTGTTCCACTTGCTATTCCTCTGTTTGAGACAGTATGCCTTATAGCTTCATAAGCCTGGCTTCTCCTTCTCATTCAGGTCAGTGTTTAATGTCACCTCCTCAAGTGACCTTCCTTAAACACCAACTCTTTTTTATTATTATTTTATTTATTTATTTTTGTATTTATTTATTTATTAGAAGTACTGAGGGTTGAACCCAGGGGCATTCAACCTCTGAGCTACACCGCCAGCTCTATTTTTTTATTTATTGAAACAAGGTCTCACTAAGTTGCCAGGTGCTACTGGCCTTGAACCTATGATCCTCCTGCTTCAATTTCCCAAATACTAGGATCACATTTAAGCACCAGCTCTCAAGTAGCCAGTCCTCCACTGCAGCCACTCCGTCATATCCCATTCTCTTATTCTTTGGCTCCCATTACTCTCTGAAAGCATCTTGTTTTCTTTTTTTATCACTCTCTCTGCATGAGAGGAAGGTTCTTGTGTGTCATGCATTCACCACTCTATCCCCAGCAAAGTACTCGGCACACAGTAAATGTCCAATAACCATGTTTTAATGCATTGATCTGAGCCTCCGTTTTCTTATTTGTAAAATAAAAGACTAAACTATCTAGCCTTTTCTCTCCAGCTCTATCATTTAATTTAAGTAAAATTGAATACATAATGGGAAAAGTTTAATAGATGGATTCATCAATTAATGCAGTATGAACATTTAACAAGTGTTTGCTAGATAAATAAAATGATATGCAAGCCATCCCTTTGCAAAGATAATAGTCACCAGAGCCTTGGACAGACTGGTCCGTAGCGTGCTCATGGAGGTTTGATTTGCCTTCCATTAATGTCGTCCAGTTCTCTAGAGTATTTGCCACCTAGGCGAAAACCTCACAAGCATGGGACAGTGATAGCTGACGTCCAGCTGGCGTGCACTAATACTGCCATAGTCACTGTTTATAGGCAGCATCTTTTCTGACTGCTCCATCTCTATGCCATATGAGTGCTAAATATTTTGACTCTCATACATCCCAACCTAAGCAATAAGTTCCCAGAACTTTTAAATAAGGGACTCTGTTAAGGACTTTCAGTTGAGACTATACTAGGCAACAATGGGTACTGATGCCAATTTACTATTCTAAATCGAGGACCAGAAAGAGCCCTTGAAGAAGATTGGTCATATGTGTTTATAGTTTACTTGACTTAATAAAATCAGCACGGAGTATTCCCTCAAAGTTGTCTGATTCCCTAACAAAAGAATCATCTGTCTGTATCTTGTCACACATGATAAATTGTGAGTTTTGGGGGAGAAGGACCAGTGTTTTATGCTCTCTGTATTACCCATGCTGCACAGTAATCTACACATGATAGGTACTCAATTTAAGCAAAAGAATGAACCTCACAATACTTGCCTTTTGCTTATGAAAAATTAATGAAGCTACTACTTTAATTTTGTTTTGTTTTGTCTCCAGCTATGATATTCAAGAGACACTGGTCAAACAAACCTCCTTCCCTAATTCATTAGATGGGAGTTTGCAGAGTTTGGGGCTTTTTTCTTCTTGCTTTGTTTTGTGTTTTTCTGAATTGAGCTTTGATGAGGCTGTTCTGCCTCCTGGAAATATTTTCCACAGTTATTACACACTGTGCGGTAAAACGTGTATTCATTGGAACCACAGCTGAGATGCATTTGGGAAAGTGATTTGAAGATATCATTGCTGCCTTTGTTTATGCATTTACTGAAGAAACCCCGGGCATCATATGGATTTCTGCCATATCAAGAATTACCTTGTCTTTTAAAAGTTCAAATAATGTTGCTGCATAATGGACTATTTTTGTGATCTGTTCTGTCCCCTCAAAAGATATTGAAAATAAATAAAATCTAATTAGAACAAAAAGACCAAGCAACACATAGGCTCAGCATTTCAGCATAGCAATGAGTCAGCTTTATAATTATTTTAAAACATGAGAGCAATTTGTCTTCATTTTATTACAATAACTTAACCACTAATTAGTGTTCGTAGGCTACTTTCCTCCTCTCTAAAATCTCATCATAAATAAAGTTCTGTTTCATAATGAAATTTCTTTTTAAAGATCTGGATTTATAAAATAAAACACAATGGATATTTAAAAATAATTGAAACCATTCCATTGTTAAAATGAAGCTTCAAGTACTCAGGATTCTACTTCTAGTCCTGAAATACATTAAAATATTTTCTAAATCATGGCTTCCTGACGATGTTATTTCCTAGTGGACAACAAATATGTAAGGAACCTCTGCCACTGTAATCACCTGTCTGTATCTTGTCGCACACAGTAGATTGTGAATTTCTGGAAGAAGGACTTGTGTTTTGTATGCTCCGTGTCCCCCATGCTGCACAGTAAATCCCACATGATAGGCACTCAATTTGAATGAAAGTATTAGTCTCACGTGCTCTTTTTTGCTTTTGAAAAATCAATGAGGCTACTACTTTAATTTCATTTGGTTTTGTTTGCAGGTTTGACACTCAAGAGACATTGGCCAAACGAACCCCCTTCTCTAATGGGTATTCATATTCATATTTTTGGAACAGTTGCTGTTACAAGCAGCCAAACTTCAGAAATGTCAGAAATAAATTATAGCAAGGCCAAACACCAAGCTCAGGTTTCAGCCATTAGTTCATAGTTTGGTCTGAAAAATACTTTCCCTAACTTAAAAAAATAACCTGTCAGGAAGCCCCAAAATTGATCAATTTCTCATCAGTATCATTGGTATTTTAAGTTAGCATCAAAGAAAACTCTATTTTTGCTGGGCGTTGTGACGCACACTTGTAATCCTAGTACTTGGGAGGCTGAGACAGGAGGATCACAGGTTCGAGGACAGCCTCAGCAATTTAGTGAGGCTCCCAGCAACCTAGTGAGACCCTATTTCCAAATAAGAAATAAAATCGGTCTGGGGTGTAGCTCAGAGGTAGAATGCCTCTAGGTTCAATTCCCAGTACCACAAAAAAAAAAGAAAGAAAACTCTATTTTCTTCAGACAAGTGTTAGCTCTTTGGCACCATTTCTGACTCAATGAGTTCCCCTATCATGAAACACACAGGCTACCCAAAGTTCTCATTTTATAATGTTAAGTGAATAAAGCAGGATATATTCTAAATAGATTATGTAATAAGATTGCAGTTTGTAAAACAAAACATTTGTATATTTATGTGCATACAGGACAGACTAAAGAAATATACACCAATATATTAATAATAATTATCTCTAGGTAAAAGAATATTGAAAATTTTTATTCTCATGTTTTTCTATATTTTCCCAAGATATTTTATAGTATAAATTATAGTATTCATAGATAAACACATATGCCTTTTGTAAAATTTAAAATACACATGTAAATCATCAATAATGTGATACTTAGTTTAAGAATGAACAAATATGCACTTATATGTGTGTATATTTGCATAGTATATATGTTGGAAGAATATTCTCCAAAAAAAATTGAGTCATGTTCTAGACTCTTTTCTAAGCACTGTACCATAAATCTTAGTTCACACAATAATATACATATTCCTAGACTACATTGTAACTTTATCAGATAGACTATTATTAATCCATTTTACAAATGAGAAACTTTATACCACATGTTAGTAACAAAATCCAACTGGATCTTTCTCTAAATCCTTCCCTGCCTTCTTTCCACTTCCTCTTGGATGTTACGTTGTGGGATACCCATTTGGGAGATGAAATTAATACCCAAAGTTAGCTTCAAAGAAGTTTCAGTTGCCACTTTTCCTACTGCTTATTTCAACGTTTTGCTTGTGTTTCCCTTCGGGCTATACCTCAAGGATTACAGGCCTGATTTATTTCTCCCCAAAAATTTGAATTGTAGTATAATCAACACAACAAACTAGTTAGGGGGTATTAATTTATTTAATAAGTTTAAATAAAGTAATTTAATTGAATTCTGAATTAAATTACTAATTTGAATTATTTGTGAGTTAACAAAATGGTAAAGTTTTCACACTTATCCTAACAATCTATTTCTGGTTGCCCCTTTTTTCTACTTCCAGCTCTAGTATTTCTTCTATTAAATGTGTCTTAGTCTCTATGAAATTAAGATTATTTCTTTCCACCTGGGGCACAAGCTTATCCCTGATTTTAATGTCAATATTCTTTATAGCCTCTCAAACACTAACTCTTTAATTTCCCTGGAATTTTCCTAATGAATGCCTTGGTTTTGAATCTACAGATTCAATAAAATCCCAATGAAATATCACATTTATATTGGCAAACTGTTTCTAAAGTTTATATGGAGAAGCATAAGATCCAGAATAGCCAACACAATATTGAAAGAGAAGAACAAATTTGGAGGAATAACTCTATCTGATTTCAAGACTCACTATAAAGCCCTAATAATCAAGATAGCATGGTCTTCATGAAAGAACAGACAAAAAGACCAATGGAATAAAATATACGGCCCAGAAATGGACCCATATAAATATAGTCAGCTGACTATGGCAAAGGAACAAAGACAAGACAATGGAGAAAAAACAGATTCTTCAACAAATATAGCTGGAACCACTGGACAGCCATCAGCCATATGCAGGGGAAAAGACAACACAACCAGACACAGACTTTACACACTTTAAAAAATAAACTCAAAATGGATCATACACCTAAATGTAAAATACAAAACGATAAACTTTCACAAACCCTAGATAACCTTGGGTGTGGCAATGACTTTTTAGATACAACATAAAAAACAAGATCTAAGAAAGAAATCATTAATAAGCTGAAATTTTTTAGGATTAAGAAATTTTCTGCAAAAGACAATGTCAAGAAGATGAGAAGGCAAGCCACAGACTGGAAGGAAACATTCACAAAATGCATGTCTGATAAAGAACTGTTATTCAATACAAATACATTTTAATATTTAAGAATAAGAAAACAATCCGATTTCAAAATGGGCCAAAGACCTCAACAGAAACTTCACCAAAGGATATATACAGATGGGAGGTAGCATATGAAGAGATGCTCCACATCATATGTCATCAAAGAAATGCAAATTACAACAATGACATACCACTACACTTCTATTAGAATGGTCAAAATCCAGAAAACTGATCAAATAAATACCAAATACCAAATGTGGAGCAACAGCAACTCTCATTCATTGAGGGTAGAAATACAAAATGGAATTTCTTGAGACTACAATGCACCAATAAAAAAAAATAAATAAATAAAAAAAAAAAAATAAAAAAAAAAAAAAAAAAAAAAAAAAAAAAAAAAAAAAAAAAAAAAAAAAAAAAAAAAAAAAAAAAAAAAAAAAAAAAAAAAAAAAAAAAAAAAAAAAAAAAAAAAAAAAAAAAAAAAAATGGAATTTCTTACAAAACCAAAGAAACTCTTACCACACAATCCAATAATCACACTCCTTGAGGTTTGCCCAAAGAATTTTTAAACATATGTCCACAAAAACACCTGCACACAGATATTTATAGCAGCTTTATTCATAATTGCCAAAACATGGAAGCAACTGAGATATTCTTCAGCAGGTGAGTGAACAAACAAACTTTGGTCTATGGGAAAATAGAATATTAGTCAACACCTAGAAGAAATGAGTTACCAAGCCATGGAAAGAATGGGGAAAACTGAAATGCATTTTACTAAGTGAAAGAAACCAATCTGGAAAAACTATGTACTGTATAACAATATGGTATTCTCGAAAAGGCAAAACTATGGAGACAGGCCGGGCGTGGTGGCGCACACTTGTAATCCCAGTACTTTGGGAGGCAGAGACCGAAGGATCTGGGTTCGCGGCCAGCCTCAGCTCTCTCTCTCTCTCCATCTCTCTCTCTCTCTCTACTTAGTGAGGCCCTCCGCAACTTCGTGAGACTCGGTTTCAAAATAAAGTATAAAAAATAGGGCCGGGGGTGTAGTGCGGAGGTAGAACGCCCCTGGGTTCAATCCCCGGTACCGCAAAAAAAAAAAAAAAACTATGGAGACAGTAAAAAGATAGATTATTGCCAAAGTTTGGAGACCCAGGGATGAAAGGATGAAGAAGTAGAGCACAGAGGATATTTAGGGCAGTGAGACTACTATCTGTGTGATACCCTTTGTACATACATGTCATTATGCATTTGTCTAAACTGATAGATTGTACAATACCAAAATGAACCTAATGTAATTTATGGATTTCTGATGGTTATGATGTATCCATATAGGTTCATCAGTTGTAACAAATGTACCCTCTTGTGGGGGATGCTGATAAACAGGCTGTGCATGGGTGGGGATAGGAAATGTCTAAAAAAATTCTGTGCACTTTCTCAACTTTTCTATAGACCTAAAACTGCCCTAAAAATAAGATATATATGCCGGGCGTGGTGGCACACGCTTGTAATCCCAGTACTTGGGAGGCTGAGACTGGAGGATCCAGGTTCACGGCCAGCCTCAGCTACTTGTAGTGAGGCCCTCCGCAACTTCGCAAGACCCGGTTTCAAAATAAAGTATAAAAAATAGGGCCGGGGCTGTAGCTCGGAGGTAGAATGCCCCTGGGTTCAATGGTTCAATCCCCAGTACCGCAAAAAGTAAGATATATATATATATATATATATCTTATGTATATATACATATATATATATGTATATCCCATAGTTTAGTAATCCATTCATCTGTTGATGGACATCTTGGCTGGTTCCATAGAGTTTGTTTGGCAATTGTGATTTGTGCAGCTATAAACATAGATACACAAGCATTAATCTGGTAGTTTGGTTTCCATTCTTTTGGGTAGATAACTAGAAATGGTATTGCTGGGTCAAAAAGTGAAAAGTCAGATGCTTTCCCTAATATGCAGAAGCTAGGGAGAATAGGGCATAAGAGGGACTCCAAAGATGGAGAAAACCTTAGATGAGTAAAGAAGGCGACCTAACTGAGGGATATGGGAGGGGGGAGAAGGAGACACCCTAATGCACAGGATGTACATACACAAATATATCAAAGTCAACTACTATGCTGAGCACGAGAAGAAGGGAAAGGGGAGGGAATGGGGATGAAAACTAGGGGAGGGCTAATTGACCAATGTGTGCATGTATACTCCTACCACCCTGAAACCCATCAAGATGTATGATTATGATGCACCAATAAATACATAATTTTTTAAATAAGGTATTGTTAAAAATCTATCTTCAATGAAAAATTTTATAGCAACTCTCCATGAATTTAGTACACAAACATATCTATAGATAGATAGGTAAGTAGATAGAATAGATGATGATGATGATGATGATGATGATGATGATAATAGATGATAGATAGAACTAAAAATTAAATAGCACATTGAAATATCATTTGTAGAATTGATTCTAAAATTTTATTTTGTGAAATTAGGGAAGAGCAAATTTAAAACTACAGTAAACTACCTCTACATACCTCTGGGAATAGCTAAAAATCAAAAGACTAATAATACTACAGGTTGTCAAGTAACAACCTGTTTTGTATTTTACCTGGAGAAAATAGAATTCTCACACACTAATGTAGAGAATGCAAAATAGTACAGCCACTTTAGGAAACAGTTTGGCACTTTCTTATAAAGTTATCATAAAACCCAGTAATCCCACTTCTAGAAATAAAAACATATGTCCACTGAATGATATATATGAATTTTGATGACAGCTTCATTCATAATATCTGCTCCATCTCTGCCCAACTGAGTATACTAAAATACATATCTGACACTAAACACTCAAATTGGCATCTGACTCCACAAGTTTAAGATCTCAGTCTTTTTAGACTCCTTTTAGATGCAAGCTATAGTCTCGGGTCCACCCCACTTATGACAAGCTGGCTATAAATTGGGAGGTTTCCCTCTCTGTGCGCTGATTTACAAGAAGGATTCATAGAACTCACTGAAATTGCTATACTTATGATTTCATTAGATAGGATACAACTCAGAAGCAGCCAAACTAAAAGAAGCGTAAGGGACATTCTGGGAGAATCCCATACAGGGAGATTCACACACTCCCCAGTGTCAACAAGCTTCCCCCTCCTGGCATATCAGAGCACTCACAAACCAAGAAGCGAAACAAAACCTTAGTGCTCAGAGTTTTTATCAAGATTTCACTACATGAGCAAGATTGATTAAATATTTGCCATGCACTTATGCTCCATCTCCAGCCCCCATCATCCTGACCCTGGAGGTCTGGCAGCTCAAAGTTCCCACCCTCTAATCATGTATTTAACCTTTCAGGAACCAGTCCCACCCTCACAAAATCTAGATTCCCCTAAACCCACCCCAGGTTCCATCATTAACACTAATAAATATTTCACTATTCTTAAAAAACCCAAGGATTTTTGAAGCTTTGTGTCAAGAACCAAGCAGCAGACCATATATATTCTCCATTAGACCATAATACCTAAAACCTGAAAACAACCCAAATATCCATCAATTAGGGAAGAGGGAAAAATGTGGTATATCCACATTAGGATATTTCTCAGTACTGAAGAAGGAACAAACTAGGTTGACTCTCAAAAGCATTATGCTAAATGAAGGAATCCATACATAAGACTATATAGTCTATGGTTTCTCTTGCATGAAATTTTAGAAAACACTCAATTACAGAATGCAGTGATGGGGTGTGGCAATGGGGTGGGGGGATCCTCCCACTGTATGAAGAAGGAAAAGGGACTTTTCTGGAGAGAGAGAAATGTTCTTTGTCTTGATTGCAGTGGTGGTTTCATAGCTGTATTACTTTTGTCAACACTCATCAAACCATACACTTCAAATGAGTAGACATATTGGGTGTACATTATACCGAGATGAAGCTGATAAAACTTTTCTAAAAAGTTAATTGATTTCAATAATGATATCCAGTATCACAGACTAGAAAATGGAAAATTGGATCTACTTTATGAAAAGATGCATAAGCCTAAATCTTACTAACCTAAATCAAGATCAATAAAGATGAGCATTCAAATTGATTTTTAAATATGAATAGATTAGAAAAGAAATAGCACAGTGCTGATGATGCACAAAGAAAACTATACTTTCCACAACATAACCAAGCATCATATGATGAGTGAGAATTTAAAAGCAGCAAAGTAAAATTGGAATTCATTTGAATGCATTTAAAACCATGTTTTATGATAAGGTTTATCTAAGATTGAAATACACAGTTAAAAAAATCAGTGAAAATTAAAATACATATCTCTGATGATAATAAATTTTTACTAGTTTAATTATCACTTCCTGATATAAAATCTGTTAGGGACAAGTGAGGAAGTGACTCTATTATCATTGACCATTATTATTAAGTCTACCAATTAAATAGGCATCTCTAAAGCACATAAAAAGAAATCTTTGGTCTACTTATATTTAAATGCTATTAAAGTGATAATGATGGGAGATGCTAATTGTCCACAACAAGAGGAGCCCTGGAACACCCTTTGTTCAGTTTCTAGCACCTCATTATTAGAAATTTGCAGACTTGTATAAAAAGCAGTCAGAAAGGCCGAAGGCTAAAGTGATTCATTCATATGAAAAGGTCAAAAGAAGATCAAAGATAACACACAATTAATCCTAATTAATCTAGCATCAGATTATTCAAAATCAGGACTTTGTAGAAGTTGGGGCAAACCTGGACTTTGACTAGCATGAATGAGTTGTATTAAATGATGTTCAGGAGTTACTAGGTATAATTTTTAAAAAGCAAGATAGTCTATTATGGATGGTTTAATGAAAGAACAATAAAGTAATGTGTCTTCATAGATATGTTTCTCAATTATATCTATACACACAAAAATGAAATCTGTACTTTAATCACTTCAGTCAGGGATGATTTGATGTCTAGAAAAGTAGTTAATATTAAGGACACTCAAAGCTGGCTGACGTATAACACATAATGCTTAGCTCTACATTTACAATAAGAAGTTTTTTCCAAATAATTAAAAAATGTATTGCCTCTTTCCAGGAACACCTTTCCTGGATGAAAAATAGTATCAAGAAAACTAGATTCAAAATCAGATGACTGTCGAAAATAGTTAAAACAAAGGTAAGATTGTGTTTCATGAAAGTAAGGATAATTTGACCTGCATGGTAAAGAGAGTCAGGTTACAATTAGTTCTCTCCATTAGGCATTGATACTTGCTAGCTGCAGTTAAGGTCACCTTCTCAACCTTGGCCCTAGATATTGAGACAGGATTTGCTTGTAGGTCCTATCATCTCCTATTCAAATATTACACTCAGAATTTCCTCGAAGCAATAAAGTGATCCTTATTAAAACACAATCTCCAAAAATTCAGTGTCATGATATATTGTTTTCTGCCATATACAGAATTGAATGAGACTTTAAACTAGTGACTACTTAATTTCTAGGAAAGAATAACAATAATTATTATTATTTAGATTTCTGTGGAACAGCATTTGTTTAACCTTTCTTTTGAGCAATTAATTTATTCTTTCAACTCTACCACATATCAAGCACTGTATTAGGCACCGGGGATTTTATAGTAAACATGTAGAAGTGTCTCTTATCTTCATAGAGCAAGCTATTCCTAAGAGTAGGCTGATTGGGCCTGCATTTATTAAAACGCTTTCTCTATGAGGTTCTTCTAGTTAGTAAATTTCTCTGCATACTTGTTATAGTTCAGGTGGTTAGACATGCAGATCTCATAAAATCAGTAAGAACTCCCAAGGAAATAGGAACTGTATAATGTAATTTAATATGTGGGAGTTAAAGACCAATTAATTGTTCACTTGATTATGTTCTTGCCATACTGAAAAATAAATGCCCACTGATTGTTTATTGCCAGCAGCAAGAAGTCCTTTGAAATGGATATTAGTTGCTCGTCACCATGCCTTTGAGCCCAAATATTTTGGTGGGAATATTTCTATAAAATTATAATAAAAGTTAACTAAGAAGTAAAATTTATAATTAATATCTACTATCTCTCAAATATGTCAAAAAACAAAAAAAATCTCAAATATGGTCATACTGATTTTATAAAAGTGAAGAGAAAGAAAGGATAGCAAAACATAAAATAATGGCAGAGACATGAAGAGACTAACATGATCCCCAGTAGCTGGGAAGAGGTGACTCGATTTCAACTCACATTCATCAAGATTAGCTGAGATCCCCTAGGTAGAAGGCATTGTGCTAGGTCAGAAGGAAATACCAAAATAAGTAAGAAGTAGCTGTGTTCCCAGGGCTGCACAATTTTATAGGGATTTATTTTCTTCTTGTTCTAATTTCTCCAACTCAGGATTCATAAAGAGTATCTGGTTCTAAATAAGTATCTGGCCCTCCCTGCATATTACTGAATTGTTTGAGAGTTAATGAGAGGTTTAAGAGGAGAAATTAAAGCATTCACAAGAGTCCTCCTTCGGTCAGACCCTCTTGCACAGTGATTGAGCTTTCTGCTTGCATTTCCGTGGCAATACCTCTCTGAGTTGTTTGTGAGTTTGTCCCATCAGTAAGAAGAATCTCATTGTGCCACCCACCAAGCACGCACTTGCTAATCACTGTTAATTGCCTACAATTGAGATCAGCAGACTGTGCACTGAGTACAGCGATGGGCACTTAACTCATTGGCACCGAGGTTTCCTGTGTGCCCATTTCCACTAATGGATCATTTGTCCTGGAAATTAGAAGTCCCAGCATCAATCACATAAACCAGACTCAGTAGGCAGCAGTGTTTACCTTCGTCTCCACCTCCAGAGGAGAGGCAGGATGGCAGGTACTTAAGTTTTTCCAGAAGGCGGGCAGCCTTTGTAAAAAGCCAGCATCCCTCACTTCACCAGTAGAGCTTGAGAAAAAAAGGCTCCAGGAGAGGCAAAACATTCTGAAGTAGAGAGGACAATAAGAGGCAGCATCTCACTATCGTCCTTTTGTTTTCAGACTCCCTGTCGACATGCCACCGCACTACGGGAAAGTCAAAGGATGCATCTGGAGATTGCTGACATGGCGGAGCTTCTTCATAACTGCCTCAAAAGCTGCTGCCTCTGAAGAGGCCACAGTCGTTGTAAACATGGAGACAAAAAAATCACTGTTTTGAGACTATTGACAGCAAGTGGCCTTGGTACAGACGGAATGAAGAAACTATGCCTTCCGTCACCAGTCAATATGCTTATATGTGTTCCTCCAAAGGTCAGAAGAGATACACCTGCATTTGTGTTGGATGTGATTTACATTTCCTTATAGTCACAACACATACGTATAATACTGACACTCCTGAAAAAGGGAATTTCCTGGGAGTTTGTTTAGATCTCTGGCACACAGTGAATAGGACTATCTTATCCCCTACTATCCCCAGCCACCCTACCTACACCTCCTGTGATTACTATGTGTCATTGAAGCTCCTTGATTCAGGGTACTAAAGAAAAACTTATTCTAACATTGGTCAAAATGGTAGAAATACTTTATCTAGGACTTTTATAATAGGTGTAAAGTCCACTGCAGTATATAGCGAGATTATGCTCAACTCCAAATACAACAAAGACAGCTAGGGATTATAGACAAGGAGCAGAATGCAGATGGTCAGTGAATGGAAAATTGCTAAAAAGGAGACAATTTAGAGAGATTCTTGCTAAAATTACTTAGGATTCTTGCTGAAGCCAGGCCAGGCTGATCAGATGTCAATGGTGAGGGAATCTTTGACAAACTGACATAGTCTTGCTAAAATTGGGTTCAATGGGTCAAAGGCAGAGGCTAAGGACAAGTTCTAGTCTAAAGAGGGGCTTTAGAGGAGCCTGTCAAAACTTTGGTCAAAGGCAAAGTACTTGTCAAGGAGGAGTAGTGATGCTCAGAATAAGTCACCCTGAGTTTAGAAGTTACAAAATTTTAAAGGAGATTCCTTAGCAGTAACTCCCTTATTGGAAGTTTCCAATGATTTAGTTGTTTCCTAAATCAACAAGCCAGATGGAAAGAAAAGAAACCTCACTCAAATTGACTTCAGTTTGGATTGACAAAAGCAAATTACCTATTTTTATAGGTTGTGTGTGTGTGTATATATATATGTAGGTATATGTGTGTGCATATACATATATATGTATGTATATATATACATATACACACATATACAAATATATAGATATATATTTGTGGCACTGGGGATTGAAGCCAGGGGCACTCTACCTCTTAGCTACACCCCCCACAGCACTATTTTATTTTTTATTTTGAAACAAGGTCTAGCTAAATTTCCACATGCTGGCCTCACACCTTCAATCCTCCTGTCTCTGCCTCCAAGATACTTGGATTAGAGGCGTGCGCCACCATACCCACCTAGGTTGCATATTTTTTATTGTTCTCCCTCCCCTCACTGCTTACCCTGTTCGATCTATGAAGGCATTTCTCCCTGCAACTCTTGCCAATATTCCGTCCATAATCCAGCCACAATTCCCAATCCTACATAGAGCCTCCCTGATTTCCAACATCTTTATTTCACCACCTAAACACTTCCATCTGCACCTGTCTTGCCCCAGCCATTCAGATTTCATTTATATCAGTTTTAAAAGATTCCTAGATTAAGTTCAGTCACTGTAACTTAGGCCTGTAATAGAATTGTTTCTTCTTGAATTCTGGGTTTTGTTTTTATTCTAGCTAATGGGCAAGTTTCATAAACTTTTTATCTATACATCCTTTCTCCAAGGTAAAGTCCACCAAGACCATCTATAGCATGTGATTCTTCTGTTTCCTTGATTTGAGATAGATGTGAGCTTTGAAACTGTGGGTATTTTTGCATGGTCATGGCGGTTATGAAAAAGAAAAAGAACTCCTTTATAAAATGAGAGTCCAGGGTCTGCAAAATTCTTGTAGACAATAGGCTCTGCAAAAGTTTTCACTTTCTTTTCTTTTTTCAGCTTTAAAAACTATCACTTTGTGGCATTTCACAAAATATTTTCAATTATCATGCTATGATATTATTATAAAATGCAATTTTAATTATAAGTGAACCCTCACTTTTTTCATTCCCTTTATCTCTATGACCCCAATATCTCTTATTATTTTCTCCACTCTAAGCACCTAAACTTGAGTTATCAAATTTACTCAGATGGTACTGTACTATATATCGAATTCTGCTCACTTTCTCCACAAAGAAGAATTTTGGATTAATAGATACAGTTCACACTTTTTAACAGTGATATACTACTTTATTTTTGCATATATAATATTGTTATTAAACTATTGAGGGCAACACAGTAAGAATTAGATATCATCCAATACAAACGGAACCTACTGTAGGCAAGAACTCTAAAAATAAGTACCTGGGTGCTAACATATATGCTATCCCACATCCCTTCTGAGTGAGTTTCCTCAGGAACCTGCTGGGAAGAATCTTGGATGCTCACTTTTTGGAATGTTAATAAATTTCTCCAAGGTAAACATCAGAACAGTGTCTCCAGCTTTACAGTGCCATGGTGTCTCCACACTCTCCACTCCTATCACCCCTTTAGAGACAAACACACTTGCAGAGAGGCAAATCTACCTAGAGTTCTTTCTAAATAATCAGTCACAAATTAACTTCCAAGGCTTTCCTTCTAGCACAGGCTCCAAATTTTAGTAAAACTTTCTCACGAAAGCCCTAACTACAAAGCAATTACTATACCATAAATAGATTTATTACCATAAATAGATCTAGTGCTTTCTAAATATTTTTCTCATCATCAAAAATGGTATTGGACTTTATTGAATGGCTTTTCTGCATCCGTTTAGGAGGTTATATAGTATGTGTGTGTGTGTGTGTGTGTGTGTGTGTGTGTGTGTGTGTGTGTTGTACCTTTCCTATGAATGTGCAGCAAATTGTATTAACATCATTTCCAATGTCAAAACACCTTGCTTCCATTTTTCTTTTTTCTTTTTTTTTTTTTTCAGTGCTGGGGATTGAACCTAGGATCCAGGGCTTCGTACTTGCTAGTCCAGTGTTCTGTCACTGAGCTACATCCCCAACCCCTTGCATTGCCTTTCTGACATAAGTTCTCCTTGGTCTTAATATAATACATTATTAGATATTCCTAGTTAATATTTTCTATAGATTTGACATAGCTACACTGATAAATGAGAAGGGTATTTAATTCTCTTTTCTTATATTGTTCTCATCTGGTTTGTGTATTAAGATTAGACTACATTTCAAAATATGTTTTTCCTAAATTCCCAAAGTTACTGGAATTCTATGATTATTTTAATATCAGTTTTATCTGTAGCTATTGTCCTTTCTGATTCTGTATTTTTCTTGATCAGTTTTGCCAGGGATCTATCTTGTTAGTCCTATTATATTAATAATTATTGGCTTTGCTCATCATCTATTTTGGTGTTCTTCTCTAGATAAGTGATTTATGCCCCTTATTGTTTTCTTTATTCTTACTACTTTAGGATTCTACTAATCATCTTTTTCTAACTTCTTGAGGAAAATATTTTCCCATTATATTCCACCTTATATTCTTATAAACACATTGAGCTACATAATAATTTTATGTGTATATATGAATGTATCACTATGAATCTCACTATCATGTACAATTACAGCACACCAATAATTTAAAAAAATAAAGTGAGGAGCATGACATCCTTAACTGTATTGGCAGAGGGTTGTTTTCAAAACTCTGCAAAAAAAATGAATTAGTAGTAAATACTGAGGGTGGCAAAAAATTTCTCTGTGTTGCATGAATTTTGTTACTCAATACATTGTAATGCAATGCCAAGCATTTCTTAATAACTTGGGGTCAAGAGTCATTTAATGTAGTTTTCCAATTCATAAGATTATTTGGGTTTCCAAAGACTCTCAACTGGATGTATAAAATAGTTCGGTAATATACGAGAGCATTTGTAAATTTGGCACATTTTATTTGATTTTGCATGTTAAAATCAATTTCATCAAGAATATATTAACAAAAAGCTAAATCACAATCTGGGTGGTATTCCTCTGAAAATTGAAAAAGTTATAGGTGCATGAGGAAATGCATTTTGAATAGAAGGCTAACTTTCCTTTTCTCCAAAAATAATAAATAAATGAGAGAGAAAAATAATACCTCCTTCTACCCCAAAAACCCTTGAAAAATGACAAAATGGTCTAGTTAGCATTTACATAGGTACTGGATACTTTAATAAACACATATTTAGAGAATGTTAAGACCTGTCTCAATTTGTTTCTTCATTTATATAACAAAGGTTATTGACTAGATTATACTAGTTAAAATACTAGTTAATAGTGGTTATTCATACCAATCCACCATGAGAATAGAAACTTGTATCCTAGAATATAAATAAAACAGTTCTTACTTATTTAAGAAAGTCTTCTAGGAAAAGGAAATGTCAGCACGATCAGTGGAGATGAATTCTTCTTTCCTTTTAATTTTAAATGCGATAAGTTGATTGATAGTAGTTTATAAAGCTTTCTACTTTTGTAAAATTTCTAAATGTGAGAAGTTTTGCTGTAATTTACATAATCCTCATTGCATAAAAGCTGTTCTTATTAATTTTTCAGATCTTTTAAAGTGCTTTGGTTCTTTATGGGTTGTCATGTTAGACAATTTTATTTCCTCTAGTCTTTCACATATCAACACTCATTAAGTGACTCATCTTTGCAGAAAGGGAAAGCAGAAAGAAGATCTAAATTAGAGTAGAGAAGACAATAAAGTACATTATTATTTCTGAGAAGGCACAAAGGAGACAGTTGGAAAAACACGAGGTTAGTTGATAAATTATGGAACCTAGAAAATCGGCACAGCTCCATTTTTGTTAATTAAGCACATCGTTCTAATAAGTGTTTCCTAGGGATGTGTATTGGGAAAGAAAGTTTGTCCTCAAGACACTTTTCATATAAACTTCTGAATTTCCTTTTCCTTTCTCTTGGACAATTTTGAGTAATTGGTATTTTTCTTCTCAATCCAAATCTCTTTGTTTAGATACTTGTTACATTCAGCCTTCTGTTGGGAAGAATTAGAGCCAGTACATGATTATATAAGTTTGCCACCAAAGGGGGGGAGAATAAGATAGTTTTGTTTTTTGTTTTGTTTTGTTTTCTTTTCTTTTCTTTTCTTTTGTGTTACTAGGGGATTCTACCTCTGAGCTACACACCCAGCCATGTTTTATTTTGAAACAGGGTTAATGGTGTGTGTATTTCAGAGTTGTGGTATGAGAAGAGGGAGTATAAGACATTAAAAATGCTTCTTTGTACCCTTCCCCAGTCACTTTTAATTGTTCCACAAATTTACCTGTGGAACTTTCCACATTATAGAAATAATTTTATAGTAACAATGTATAGAAGATTTCTCACTAATTATTCAAGAGGACTGGGATAAAAGCTAAATGTATATACTCTTTAACTCCACCACGATAGTGATGTGAAACTGCTAATCATGGTTTCTGAAGGGACTTAGATGCCATTCTCTAGCCCAACTACATATCCAATTCTTGAATCAGTCAATAATGCCCTATAAATTTTTCTAAAATATGATTGAATTCCCTATTTACTGTGAACTCAATTTCCAAAGAAATCTTTTCCATCTTTAGAGAGTTCAGAGTACAAGAAATTCCTCCAAAATTAGTCTCATGGCAACTTCTAGAAATTATTCTTCTGCCTTCCCATTGAAACTGTTCAACTCCAATTCACTGCCACCAAAATGGTCTTTCAAATATTTCAAGTAGATTCCCTTCTGAGACGCTTACCCAGGTCTTACACTTTCATCTCCTCAACCTTTTCCTATATGGAAAAGTTTCTAATATATTTTATTGGCCCCATTTTTGCCCTCTAGACATGTGGTTTGCCTATTTCTGCCTTTAAAAGGTGTGCATAGAACAGATGAAATCTTTCCTATGAAATATCAGAATCCAGGAAATCAAAACTATTTTTCCTTCAATCTAGATGTCATGTTTCAATAAATGTGCTTTATAATTTTATTTGTACTATTCTTCATGGCATTCATATCACACAAATAGCTTACATTTAACCAGAATAACCTAAAATGCCTAAATTGATAGCCATTTTCTGCAAATTTACATTTGCTTCTGCCTTTTGGCCTTAAGAAAAGGATGCCCTGTTGATCACTAGGAATAGCTGTCCTACTAGAATTGATTTATTGTCACTGTTATCTGCTTCTGTGCCGCCCCTGTATTCATTTGCCTCATCAATGAAAGTATTGAAGAGGAGCAAGACAAAGACAGAGCTCTGTCACTGGCAATAGGAATTGTCCTCCAATAAATCCAATCAATAGATTCATTGATTTAGCATACTGATTAATATGTTTGGAACATGTTTCTTCTACCAGCACTTAGTTTCTTTAACTGTATTAGATCCCAGTCCGTATTTTGCAGATAGACACAAGAACTTCTTTTCAATCATATTGATCCATATACTCTAAACCTACCATATCATCCCAATAATCCTTTTTGTGAAAAAAGCAAATGATGCCAGTGTGACCTAACATGTTCCCACTAACCTTTGATATTTGGGGTAAATGCTTCCTTCCACTCTCAGTGTACCAAACTGTCCCTCTAATAACCTCTCCTAGAATTCGACCCAAATTTAATGATAAAAACCAACCCTTATAGATCAGGCATACCTAAGGTCGTTCCGTGCTTTTTGCATGGTTCACTATATTTTATTGTAATTATTCATGTAAGGAAAGAACTGTATCTAAGGACAGTGCCTGGCACATGAAGTGTTTGTTGAATGAAAAAATGGAAATTCTTCACTCATTTTTGACATTTAAAATTGTAGCCATTGAATGGAGTTCAGATAATACCTATGGTGTTATGTCTAAAAATTCCCTTATGATTCCTGTCTTTTGATATTTCCATCTTTATTCTCTTCCTCTTGGATGTGAGTGGGACCTGTGACTTGCTTCTAACTAATTGAATACAGCAAAAGTAATGGGCTGTATGTAATTATAAGTACATGCTTACATTAAGTAAAATTGTAGTGCTCATCTTGTGAAGAAACTCCTTCCTCATTGGCTTTGAGGAAGTGAGAAACCATGTTGGAACTCACATGGCAAAGTACTGAGGGTACCCCTAACCAACAGTCAGAAAGAAATTAAGGACCTCATTCAAATGACCCTCAAAAAACTGAATGACAAACACCACGGGAGCTGGGAAACATTCCCCAGTCAAACCTCTGATGAGACCACAGCCCCTCGATTTTAGCCTCAGAGAGATGACCAGCTAAGCCATGCACAGACTTAAATCCAAAACTACATAGCCAAATCATCTAGGAAAATTCATAAATATACCCATGCTCTGACCTCAAACTTCAGGTATTTTTGAAAACACTTCCCCAAAAATATTCTAATATTCCCTAGTTAAGAACCCCTGATGTAAACTAATAACCAATTTATTTTTTGTGTGTGGTACTAGGGATGGAACCCAGGGACATTCTACCTCCTGGCTACACCCCCATACTTATTTTATTTTTTATTTGGAAGTAGGGTCTCACTAAATTGCTTAGGCTGGCTTCAAACCTGCAATACCCCTGTCTCAGCCACCCAAGTACTAGGATTACAAGCGTGTGCCACAATTCCCGGCTTCAATAAATATAAAAATTAAAAATCAAATCATGTAAAACTATCTTCTTATTGTCACAGAACTAATGATTAGCAGTGGCAGACTTGCTTTTCTCCATTCACAATAACACTTATTTACACCATATTTACAGTTTTCTCCTATGTCCTCAAATATACAGAGTCTCTCACTCTGAAAAACACAAAAAAGAATAAGCAGCTTTGCCAATCTGCCCTGCATTTATGTTGTATTCATTCTTTTCAAATTAAATCTAACGGTCTCTGCCATTTTACTCCTCATTTCCATTCTCTATGGCTTTTGATTTTACTGAAGCTATTCAATAAGATACCATAGTCTCTTATAATCCACAGAATAACATGTCTACCTTCTCTTTTCTCTACTAAGGGGATACAACCCTAAGTGCTAATAAGGAAGGGATAGAGGCAAAAAAAAGAACAAAGATTATTGCCTTGTTTGGAACTAGTTAGTACCTTCTCAGTCCTGTCAACAGAATGCCATCAAAAGGACAGAAATTGACATCCCAGGGTTTACTTAGTAGCTGACTTCACCATCCTAGCCCCCTTGCCTTCAGGGATTAGAGATGACCATTCCACATTCTCAGACTTATCAAAGAATGATGAACCGAAAAGGGCATCTGGGTATCAGCCTTCCAGTCCTACAAAACTATAAACACTATAAAAATAAGACTGACAAGTGAAGTCAAACTGTGGTACATCCAGACAATGGACTATCATTCAATGCAAAAATGCAATGCGCTATTAAGCTGTGAAAAAAGGGAGGAAACTGTAGTGCATATTATTAAGGCCAATCTGAAAAGACTACACATATGGAGTCCAACCAGATGACATTCTGGACAAGGCAAACTATAGACAACATAAAAGAATCAGCAGTTGTTGTGGATCAGGGAGAAAAGAGATAAAAAGGGGAGCACTGAGATTTTTAAGGCAGTGAAAACACAATGTATTACGGCTATGGTTGTGTGTAGTTCAGTGGCAGAGCACTTGCCTAGCACATGTGAGGCACTGGATTCGATCCCCAGCCCTGAGAAAAAATTAATAAATACACTGTATGATACTTTCATGGTGCATACATGTTGTTATACATTTGTCCAAACCCATAGAGTGTACAACACCAAAAATGAATCCCAATTCAAACAATAGTCTTTGTGTTATGACCTGTCAATGTAGGTTTATCAATTGTAACAAATGTACCACTCTGGTGGGGACTTTGATAATGCATGAGGCTGTGCCTGTGTGGGGCAGAAGGTATACGGAATACCACTGTATCATCCTTTCAAGTTCTCTGTGAATCCAGAACTGTGCTAAAAAATAAAGTATTTGAACACACACACACACACACACACACACACACACACACACACACACTGGTTGTAGGACCTACACTAAGAACAAATCAGGCCTCTTATTTTCCCTGACTTGGAAATTTCTGTGGTTGGAGGCCCACAGCAGCAAGAGCAGAGGAATGGCTCAGACTGCCTGGCCACTCCATTGAAAACAATATTGAAGATAATATTCCTGTCAGTACCATTTCTTTCTTTGGCTAAAAAAGCAGTAAACCTCTTATTTAAATGAAAATTGATAGGAGTTGTTAATTTTGGTTTTGGTAATACCACACGGAATGGAAGGAGGGAGTTAAATCTAAGATTGTAATCTGACCCCTTCCCAGCCAGGTGATGCCAGGGGAGTCAGCACTGCACGATGAATAAGATACTCAATGAATAGAAAGGGAAGAAAAGACACTGGCTCCAGAAATGCCCATGGAGGGCACTCGGTGAGATTTATTCCCAACCAATTGTACATTCAGCTTTGGCTTTTCTCTAAAGATTCCTTCTGCAAGGAGTGTTGAAATATACCTATCAGTATTCCACTAACAGACACATGTCTCCACATTTTTGCTATTTTGTTCACATTTACCTTAAGAATCTTGGTCTCCTACGGCTATCTGTGACCTCTTGGTCTTGATTCCAAAACCACCTTTCTTATCTGAGATTATAGATTTCGAGTGCATCTAGGTCATCCCTGCTTATCATAAAATATCCTTGCCTCTGGCATGCACCTGCCTTTCTTGTAAAACAATCTTTTCTGCACCTTCTCTTAGGTCCCTTATACATGCCCCATTTTTTAAACACATTCATGCCATGCATGTTAACTCCCTCTCTCCACCTCCACTCACACCCTTCAGTGAGCTCTCTGTGAAAGTCCCTTTCTTATCCTGAAGCAAGAGCCTCAGAAGTTACCCTGAGAAAAATTTCTGTTATATCAGTGTCTATTGCTGCAGGGATGTATTCTTCAACTAATCTCTCTGATATGTGTTCTCTCAGCTACCCTGAAAGAGATAAGCTGTTCTATTAACAACCAGTGCAGCCTCTGTCCTCCTAGCTATCTCCAAGCTGAATTATATTTCCGCTAATTAAATTGAGTTCCCTCCATTGGACAACCAAAGCTCACACATGATGCTACCCTCTAAACCTATAATCATTCTTTCCCTTTGAATGCACTCATCATCTGGCCTTAAAAGTAAAATTTCCCCTGCAGGCCCCTGTTTTTTCTCTTTAGCCCAAGGCTTACATGAACCCCTGTTTTGATGGTACCCAAGTTTGTCTTCTAAGATCAATCATTCAATGCAACATCATCTTTTTTCCGAAACTTCTGATTTATTTTTCCAGATAGCCATTTGGAAAGTTTTCTAACTCTTCCTCTATGTTTTCATTCTTATTGGGAGGGGAAAGCTGCTTTCTACTGCTGATGACTTAAAAATAATAAATTCTTATTTAAAAATAATTATATAGAGTGATATACAAAATGTTTTAGAATAGCATTCCAGATTTAATATATAAAAATAATTTTTCAACAGGTAAAAGTAAGTAATAGACCTAAGTAAGTAAGGTTTCCATTTTAAATAAGGTCATTGAACAAGTCTAAGCCTTCTGGTTCAAGACCATAGATGATGTAAAGTATAAATGACTTAGTGATGGAAGACATCACGTACCAACACAATAGTGATGAGCACTTCGACTCCTAGCCTGTCCATTGACCCAGCCTCTGCTGAAAAGCCATGCAGTGAAAATAAATAAGAACACAAGAGTTTACACCCCTCAGTCCCCATTCTCTATCCTTCAGGTGACCCCGAGTCACATTGCCGATAGCATTTCTGTCAAGATAAGACCACTTCTGTTCGTGAATGTGGAACACATAGAAAAAGTTAGAGATCTGCACCCTAATAGTAAAACAAATCAAATTACATACCAGCAATTTTCATGCCTTTCCCAGATTGAAGCAGCTCACTAAACCTCAGACAGTGAAGATCCAGGGAGCATGTTTATTTATTTATACCATGCCTCTCTCCAAATAGGATTTGAGGCAGCTCAGTGAGCATGTTAATAATGCTTATTCTCAAGACCCTATTTACTGCGTTCTGCTGCAGCAGATATCATTACCTCTGCTTGCTCTTAGAAAATCTGACTTTTTGGAGGGTTGTTTGTGGAATATTCTAAAATTCCAAAGGGACCCTGAGGTCTGATTTCCACTATTCCCACAAGACATGTGAGATCAGGAGAAAAAAAGAGCCCAAATGTTGGGGGGAGCCCCCCTGGAAGGAAGGGCAAGATGAGCACACGAGGTCCTGGGGTCCCCAGGCTGGTGTTGATGGCAGAGGTCAGTTCCCAGAGGGGGTCCTGGTCTGGAAATGGGGCATTTAGAATTACTGAATAACTGTGCTCCTGACACTAGAGGACGATGTCTGCCTATTGGGTTGTGAAATTTTTTTCTGGTTATTTGTGATTAGGGCACAGCAGAGTTTGGAAACCTCTGCTGTCTAGAAATGAATATTTCCCATGATTCTGGGTGGAAATTCAGGTCAAGAGAAAAAAAAAGCATTGCTGAGGGCTTACTGGGTACCAGGCACTGTGCCAGGTATTTCATGTAAGAAGTTTCACATATAGTTTACATATAGATTCCTATAGAAAAATCTGAAATTAGAGTTACTAGTCTCCTATCACAGATGCGTAAATTGATGCAGAGAGGGGGAACTAATTTGTCAAAGAGGAAGCAGGCATGTGATAAAACTGGAAGAGGAGCCTGCATCTATTTATGACCCTCAGAGTCTTACATTTGTGCTGGAGAGAAGTTTTTGATTCTACACACCGTGCCTAGCATGTGAGACACAAGATTAATGCTTGGTTTTAAATATGACACAAATATGTAGAAACAACTCATTCATAGATATTGACTGAGTTCCTACTATGTGCCAAACACTATGAGTCGACCTAGGGTAAATTCTACATTAAAATTACAATTAGAATGTAAATCAGCTTTAATCTATGAAAATGAAATTAGGCCAGCAGGGAGGCCTAAAATGAGCCTATTAAAATACATCCCATAAGAGGAGAAGCAAGCAGGAAAAATGAGGTGAAGGGACAATGAGATAATGTAATTTTAAAATTGGCTCCTGTTCTCCTGAAATACGTTTAAGATTTTCCTGTAAAATTACAGAGTCATCAGGAATATGCCATTTTTTTAAAGCCTTTTCTCACTTGGGTCAGTGCATAAATAATAATACACGTTTAAAAATGCATGACTATTCATTAAACCATTGACCACTTCCAGCCTATTGAGTACATAAGTATTTTAAAAATTACTTTAATACATATTTACCCAATAGACCAGAAAAGTTCCTTTGGTACATGATGTGCATTTTAAAAGCTGCCTACATAAGAAGTTATCGGATCTGAGCCAGAGTCTGCTGCCAGCTACATAATATGCATTTTAAAGAACAACCTAATTATGTGCTTACCCAAGAGAACAAAGTTAATACTAAGGGTCAGTAATTATTACCTTCCTTTACTACCTTTTATTCTCTTCTGTCAAATAAAATGGGAGGAAAAATGTTTCTATCTACCCTTTATTTATTTTCTGTTCACCACTAGTGTCCCAATGTTTTTCTAACCCATACCATCAAAAATATCAGAAAGAAAAGAAGAAACAAAGAAAGAAAAAAAGAAAAGAAGGAGAGAGGGAAGAAAGAAGGAAGGAAAGGAGGGGTAAAGGCAAAAAGAAAAGCTACATGTAATTAAAGTTAAGTGTCTGGTTTATAGCAAGTGTGCAAGATCAAAATCCATCCTTTAATGTGTATTATCTCTTCCCTTCCAGTCTACTAATAGCTCAACCTATATACTCCCAAGTTACAAATTTTACTATAGTCTCCTCTGTTTACTTTACTTTTATAGAAATATGATTACCTTTCCCCTTTCTTCTGGGTAAGACATAATGATGTAGATTCCTTTCTTTCCTTGTACAAAAACATAAAGGACATATTATTAAAGACACTGAGTCTGTTTCCATTGACAAGATACAGGGGTTTCCCAGAAGAATACTCATTCCTATTCACATGAATATAAAATAAAAAGCTGTTCAGCAGGTGGACTGAGTCACTAGTTTCTGTTCTCACTGTCTTCATTTTGTCACATCATCAGTAGCAATATCACCCCACCTGGTGAGAGGTACTTAGTGGACCAAGAGAGCAGCATTGACCATTTCTCCATAGGAATGACTTTCTCCTTTAATCTCTGGTGCTGTATAACCACCCATTTATCTCTAATGAATATAGCTCAATGGAAATACCACTTAGTATTTAAGCATTAGATGTCAGCTCTTCATGAAAACATGGGTTACATGTCTGTGAATACAGATGGTCTGCTAAATATGCTACTCATAAATGTTATCCTCTATCACTCCAACTGTGATAGTAGACTTAATAGTGGTATTTATTTCACTTTGAAAAATTCATTTACTTCCTCTGTTTATCACCACTCACTCATTACTCAGTCAATTAGATACTGTCTACAGAAATAATAATACAGAAATCCTTCACAACTTCTATATAGTTTTAGGAATCATTTTTCTATTCTAAATGTGTTTATTTCAGTCTAGTGAAATGAATTCGCAATTGTAAAGGATGTATTATTAATACCAAAGTCAATATTTTTTAATTCATCCCAATAATTTATCATTTTATCCTTTCTTTTTCCATTTTTAAATAATCATTTCATATCTGAAGGATACCATAGAGATACAAAAGCTGGTTGGAATTTTTTAAATACACTTGCCAATTTTAGAGAAGTCTGAGAGGTAGGCAATAATTAAAGCAAAGTTTATTTACTATCAGTATAACAATTAAAGCATAATTAATATTTAAAAAACACTCCTAATACCAAAAATGTACGTCTAAACTCCCTCATGACTGTACTAATGAGGTGAATGACTCAGAGTACTTGTGTTTCTTTCTTACTCTCCAGTTTGCAAGAATAACAAGTATAATTAGAAACATTTTGTAAGCCGGGCGTGGTGGCACATGCTTGTAATCCCAGTACTTTGGGAGGCGGAGATCGGAGGATCCGGGTTCGCTGCCAGCCTCAGCTCTCGTGCTCTCTCTCTCTCTCTCTCTCTCTCTCTCTCCCTCTCTCTCTCTCTTTCCTTAGTGAGGCCCTCTGCAACTTCGTGAGACACGGTTTCAAAATAAAGTATAAAAAATAGGGCCGGGGGCGTAGTGCGGAGGTAGAAAGCCCCTGCATTCAATCCCCGATACCGCAAAAAAAAAAGAAACATTTTGTAAATACAAAATCATTTTTATTGTAGGTGTGGACATAGCTATATATCAAATAACTAGGTAAAATTAAAAACTAAAGACCACCATCATAATTCTAAACCAGCAAGATTCTGATACCATACCCCTTGCTTCATATGTTGTTTGGTTTTAGGCATACCAGTCTCTATGAGTAACAAACTACTAGATGGTCACTTTTGTTTCTCATTTAGTAATAGATCCAACATACAGACTGAAAGTTAGAACAAAGTGGAAGGAAACTTTAGTCTCCAGACTGTTTGATGTGTTTTTTATTTTTATAAGCTTCTGAGAAATATACCAATATCTATTGGTATAAGGCCGTGCTCTCCTTTTTTTCTGATAACTTTAAAAAAAAATTTTTTTCCAGGTATGGTGGCGCATGTCTGCAATCCCAGTACTTGAGAAGCTAAAACAGAACTGCAGGCTAAAGACCAGCTTCATCAATTTAGCAAGACCCTTAGCAACTTAGTGAGACCCTGTTTCAAAATAAAAAATAAAATAGGGCTGGGGGTGTAGCTCAGAGGTAGAATGCCCCTGGGTTCAATCCCAGTACCATAAATAAAATAATAATAATTTTTTATTTTTATAAAATTAATTTTGGCCTTAATCTGATTGAGTCAAGCAAAGGAAACACACCAGATCAATTTTCTGTCACCATTTGAGCTGAGTTGGTATTGTGACAGCCTTTCTTCTCTGTCTTCTCCTCAAAACGCCTTCAAGAAGAAGATTAAATTGAGTTGCAGACATATTGAAATACCTGTACCTACCCTTCAATTCTCCCCTTGCCTTCTCTGCACAGGCCAGCCACCTATATAAAATGGTAGTGGGATACTAGATAGCCTTGTCAATCTGGTCAGACTGATTTTAAGCTGGACTCAGAGGTGAAGAACAGATAAAGATGCAAAGTTCAATATCTGTCTGGCTACAACTTCCCCAGGCAAATGACCTATTGACTAACTCATAGGTAAATTCTCATCAATCGTTTCAAATTCCACCTAACCCCAAAGGACATTAAATCTATTTATTTCTGTTTTGCTTAGCATCCATAGTAGATGAAGCAAGATTTTGAAACTTGATTAGATGAATGGTGGATGGTTGTAGAATCAACACTTTTATTGTTTGGTATCATTTGTACAACACATTGTGTTTTGGAATTCATAGAATCATGTATGGGAATTTGAAAGGATTAGTTTTGGTAACAAGTCATTAAAACTACTTGATTGGAGTCGGGCGTGGTGGCGCACACTTGTAATCTCAGTACTTGGGAGGCTGAGACTGGAGGATCCAGGTCCGCGGCCAGCCTCAGCTCACTCTCTCTCTCTCTCTCTCCTTAGTGAGGCCCTCCGCAACTTCATGAGACCCGGTTTCAAAATAAAGTATAAAAAATAGGGCCGGGGGTGTAGCGTGGAGGTAGAACGCCCCTGGATTCAATCCCCGGTACTGCAAAAAAAAAAAAAACTACTTGATTGGGTTAAAAAAAGTCCGTAGGCTTCTAAAACAAAAGCTGACTGTTTGTATAGGACCCGTTACTGTCTATTCAGTGTTTCCCATTCATACTCCCAAATCAAAACCTTGTCAGAAAATGAGAATAAAGAAGATTTTGAGTTTTAATTGAGAGAAAGTGAATTGGAGATGACCAGTCATGAGTTAATTGCCTCTGGTGATTTCTGGAATTGCCACTTGTACATTTGTCTTACTGCTGGTGAGATCCCTACTCCTGACAACTGGGATTGTTTCAAGCAAGAACATGCAATTTAGCTTTGCATCCTTTTTTTCTATACCTGTAAGTGTGGCAGTAATTGATTTTTTTTTTTTTTTTTGCACAGTTCTTTCAGTAAAATTTATAGATTGGTGGCCTGGAACTTGGAACCTCACAAAGGTATGGAGAGGAATAGAAACTACAGAATGATCCAATATATCTTATGTCAAAGAAGTGCTGAAGGAAATTAGAAAAATGAGGAAAGAGAGATTCATGGCTTAGACTCCAAAATAGGGAAGAGGGGTGAATGCATTACGAGTCAAAGGCTTGCCACAACCCAGTCTGGCAGTCTTATAATGAGAAGGGATCTGGTATGTGAGTTGTAATCCTGTAACTACCTCCATCCTGCTGTGTGATCTTAGGGCTAGGCTTTGTAACCTGCAAAATGAAGGTATTAAAGTGCTTGGTCTCTAAGGGCTGTTCCAACTGCAAAATTCTCTCCTGTGACCTGAAAGAGGTGACTCAATCAAATTGTGAAGTAGGTAAAATATCTGACCTACAACCTCCCTACCAATCTTGATTTCCTTCCTTTTAGCGCATTTCCCAGCAAATTCTCTCCAATCTCCAGGTCTTATCATGGGTATTTTCTCTCCTGCGGCAGTCAAACAGTCTAGTAATTAATGTGATGCATTTGACTAATAAGAAAGATGTTAGCTTATAATGCTTAAGTGAATGACCCTTCCCACAAGTAATAGCATTTTAAAAATAAATGGATTCTCAAAGACTAACACATCATGACCCAAAAGATTGAAATTATAATGATGGAAAGAGAGGAAGTAGAGTTAATCCTTAGTGCATAAGTAATCATCTACCCTGCTCATCATAAAACTGTCCCAGTTGATTTGTCTAGAGTGAGAAGTTCAAGGTAGAAAGAGTTGAAACAGTGCCATAGTGTAGTGGTTATTAGCACAGACGTAAAGCAGACAGATTTGGATTTAAGTTCCTGCACTACCATATCACAGCAATTTGACTTTGAGCAGTTACAAACCTATCCAATCTTAAGTTTTCTTATCTATAAAATAGAAATAATGATGTTTATGGCCCATAATTATTTTAAAGAATAAAGAAGATAGTATATCCAGCACATAGTACACATGTTACAGCTGCTCTCATTATTATTACCTCTTTTCTGGGAATACCACTTTAAAAATAAAATAATATTATTTCAACTCTCATATAGAGACCCATAAAAGGCTTTACTACTTTATAAAATGAATATCCAATATATAAGATCCTGACTATAAAATAGTAGTACTAGCTCAGTTTTAAAAAAATCTGACTAATTATTTTGAACTTACATTTAAATAATTAATTGGTTGAACACTGCTTTACATTGTGAAATCCATTCTTTCTACTTTCAATAGATAGCTTGTAGTCCCTCACTAATGATGAATACTTTCCCTAAGTCTTCAGAATTATCTGTCCTATTTAGATAATCTTTGAATAACAGAAATAGATTTAATCGAAATGGAAAACGACTGACCTCATGCTATGAATCAAATAAGTACAAATGAGAAACTAATCCAAAACAGAATCCCGCTGTATCTGCATACTTCATGAGTCCATGGACCCTGTATTTTATGACTACTCTACATCACTATGGTGGTATTACTTTACTATTTAAATTTATTTATGTTCTGTTCAGATCTATAGTTTTTTACTTTAGATTTTTAGATCTTGTCTTTGGTGAAATGTTGAGTAACTATAGGTAATAGGCTGAGGGAGAGGTTCCTCCACCAACAGGAGCCAAAAGGAAGCCCCTCACAGGGAGGCTTGAGCATAAAAAGTAAGAGGGTTCTCTACCTCCTCCAAATTTCCATCTTCAGGGTCCAGATGGATCCCCAGATGCTAACCCTAAGAAGTAAGCCTAACCCTCTGTCTCCTACCTTCATCGCCAAGTGTCAAGTGAGAACACCAAAACTGCAACCCCAGGTAAGACCACCATCCCTTCCTCCTGCCTCAACTCTGACGATCTAGCTCCTACCCGCTTGACACCATCAGGACAAATTTCATCATGCCGTTTATGGCTGTTTATGTTTTCATCACAGGAACCCCAGATCCCCTGATCATTATTCCTCCCTAAACTTTCTTATTTTCCTTGAGAAAAATGAAACAATCAAAAGATGACTTTCACAAGTTTTAATACTATACTCACCCACCTACTCACCTATTTTCTCTTCCTTCTCTCTCATCACTATGAATGAACTGTCCATGTTCCTAGCTAAGGTTAACTCCTCTGCTTTTCAATAGATGGCATCATTGCTGGCTTGCTAGAGAACACTGGTCTGGCTGATGTCCCCTTTCTCTCGCATTGACAAGGTTACTTTTTTCAGTGCCTTTTTTTTTTTTTGCAGTACTGGGGATTGAACCCAGGGGCATTCTACCTCCGAGCTCCATCTGCAGCCCTATTTTTTATTCTTTATTTTGAAACAAGGTCTCACTAAGTTGCAGAGGGCCTCAGTAGCTGAAGCTGGCTGCAAACCTGTGATCCTCCTGTCTCAGCCTCCCAAGTACTAGGATTATGAGCGTGTACCACCACGCCCAACTCAGTGCCTCTTTTTGACCTCCACTCCCAAATGAAACTCCTCTTGCTCTTATTGTCAACACGACTTCATCATTACTAAATCCAACAGGTAATTCAGGGCCTCCATCCATTAAATGTCACAACAGCATCTGATGCATTTTATCATTTACTCCTTGGCATGGTTTCTAAAATTCCACACTCACCTGACTTTCTCATAATTTACCAGGTACTTCTGCCTGCCTGGGTGCTAGTTTCTCCTCAGCAAACCAACCTCTTAAGGATAGAGAAACCCCAGGGCTCAATCCATGGACCTCATCTATTTTTCTCTCTATACCCACTTCTTGGCTGTTCTCATCCAGTCCTGAGGCTGTAACTACTGCCCCTGTGCTGATGAATTCCAAATTTAATCTCTAGCCAGGACCTATTATTTCAACTTCAAAATGCCACTCAACATCTCCATGTGCATGTCTAAGAGCATCTCAAGCACCATGTAACCCAACTGAATTCCTAAACTGATCCCATTCCCCAAACCTTCTTCAACAGCCTTTCTTAATGCAAAGCAGCTTCATTCTTCTAGTTGATCAGGCCAAAAACCTTGAGGTCAACTAACTCACTCTCTCTCTCTCTCTCTCTCACACACACACACACACACACACACACACACACACACACACACAAATATCCTATCTTATCCAACAGCAAAGCCTGTCACCTCTGTCTTCAAAATAGATCCAGAGTCCAACCACTCTCGACACCTTTGCTGCCACCATTCTGGCCCAAGCCTCCATCCCAGCTTGCCTAGATAATTGGAATCGACACTCAGTGGTCTTCGTGCTTCTTTCTGTGAATTCTCAACACTGCAGCCACAGGTGTCCTAGGATAACTTACAAGTCGGATCACATCATCTTCTGCTCAAAACTTTCCATCTTGCTCAGTTTAAGAGTCAGTCTTTGTACAGTGGCCTCCAAAGCCCCATAAGATTTGGCTCTCTGTTGACTCTCTTACCTTTTCTCCTCTAAACTCACTCGCCTATGCCCCTGCCCTGCTGAGCATTTTGTTTCTGCTCGGGTTTGCTGGGCGACTTCCCATATCAGTGTTTGTACCTGCTCCCCTCCTGGTCAGGAATGTTCCTCCCTCAGATATCCACATGACTCATTACTTTTCTCCCTATGCACAGCCTTTGTTCAGATGTTCTCTCGTCATAAAGATTTTCCCTGATCACCATATTCAAAATTAGAAACCTCAACCTTGAGCCGGGCATGCTGGCACACGCTTGTAATCCCAGTACTTGGGAGGCTGAGACCAGAGGATCCGGGTTCGCAGCCAGCCTCGGCTACTTAGTGAGGCCCTCCTCAACTTAGTGAGACCCTGTTTCAAAATAAAGTATAAAATAATAGGGCTGGGGTTGTAGCTTGGAGGTAAAATGCCCCTGGGTTCCATCCCCAGTTCCGCAAAAAAAAAAAAGAAACCTCAACCTTGACCCTCGATCCCTTTTTCCCTCACATTCATGCCTCCATGTGATTTCACTGTATAACATGCTACATACTTTATACTCTTTATAAACTCTCCATCCCTATTAAGATGGAGGCTTCATGAGAGCAAGGATTTTTAGTTTTCCCTTGTTCTCTGCTATCTTATGTGCCTAAAGCAAATCTATTTTAAAAACTGAAAAATTCATAGATGTTTAAGAAATAGACTGTATACTCAGTGTTCTTAGAATAATAATAAACTGTATAATGCTTTCTGTATGGCAAGCACAGTTTTAGTGGCTTTTTATATCCGTTTATTTAATCAACTCACTGCATCTATACCACGAACCTATGACACAGATATTTTAATACTGTGTCCACATTCTATAGATGAAGAAATATAGGCCCAGAGAGTTTAATTATGGGGCTCATGACATGCTACCCCAAAATATTGCACCTTAACATTTGAGAAAACACCAGAAGCAGAAAGATCATCCTTACCATCCCACCATCCCTTATCCCCTGAAGAAGGCCATAAAACTTAAAAAAGAATTCTATGATCTCCCCTAAAGCAGGCCACAAAACCTAACTGGCCTTCCCCCATAAGACCTACCCTAAGCTCAGAAGAATATTCTATTTTCTGAAGACACAGAGATACCAAGAACATTCTAAACAAACAGGTCATGCAAAATCTCCCTCAATTTACTACCATTAGCTCATTCCTTCTTTGTCTAATCAGACTTCTCTACAACTATCAATTTCTTTATCAAATAGCATAAAAAATACACAGGTTTCCCTGTTTCTTTGGTTCTTTATTTCTTTTTTTTGAAACCGGGTCTCACGAAGTTGCGGAGGGCCTCACTAAGTAGCTGAGGCTGGCCGCAAACCCGGATCCTCCGATTTCCACCTCCCAAGTACTGGGATTACAAGCATGGGCCACCATGCCCAGCAGTTCTTTATTTCTGAAGGCTCCCATGTTAGATAAAACTTATATTAAATAAGTTTATGTGCTCTTCTCTTATTAATCTGTCTTTTGTTATACAGACCTCAGCCATGAACCTAGTGATGAGAAAGAAATACATTTATTTTCCCCTACATTAAGAAACTCTCAAATCAGGTGTGGTGGCACACGCTTGTAATCCCAATACTTGGGAGGCTGAGACAGGAGGATTTCAGGTTCGCGGCCAGCCTCAGTTTCTTAGTGAGGCCCTCCACAACTTAGTGAGACCCCACTTCAAAATAAAGAATAAAAATTAGGGCTGGGGGTATAACTCGGAGGTAGAATGTCCCTGGGTTCAATCCCCAGTACTGCAAAAACAAAAACAAGAAACTGTCTCAAGATTACACTGAGAGTTGTGTGGAGAATCAAAATTTGAACCTGAGATTTATATTTAACATTGCTAGGTTCTGTTTCCCCTGCTAAAAATGGGGAAATAAGATCTTCTTTGGAGAAGTGTGGCAAGAATTATAGATAATATAGACAAAGTATAAGGATGTTACGGTTTAGATCTTACATGTCCCCTAAAAGCCCGTGTGTTAAAGGCTTAGTCACCAGCCTGTGGCACTATTGGAAGGTGATGGAACCTTCAGGAGGTGGGGCCTAATGGAAGGAAGTTAGGTCACTGGGGGGTGTGGCCTTGAAGAGGATATTGGGACCCCAGCTCCTCCCCCCACTCCCTACTTCCTGGCCACATTGAGGTGAGCAGTTTTGCTCCACCACAGGCTCCCCACCATGATGTTCTGCCTTTCCACGGATACAAAAGAAATGGCCCAAGCAACCATGGACTGAAATCTCTGAAACCATGAGCTAAAATATATCTTTCCTCTTTTAAGTTGGCTTATCTCAAATATTTTGTTACAGCAAAGAAAACTAACACAAAGAACAAGATCACAGCGTCTTAACTTTGGCATGTCAGTATATGGAGGCAGTAATTATGCTGCAACTGCTGAACATACAGAGTAAAATTTGGTACAAGGAAGCTGAAAATACCTTTCTAAATGGAAGAGTTGTTACTGAATCTCTCAATTTGTGTTTTGATTGACAGCCTCATATTTAAAAGAGTCCCTCCAAAACAGCACAAATGACAATTAGTTTTTCCCGTCTATGGAAAAAAAATGTAATTGAAGTTTTGTTTTTGTTATTGTTTCCTTAGCTTAACAACTATATTGTGCAAGCCTGCTTCAATGTACCCATGGTTTAACAATGCAGGCATATTTGTTTTTCAAATCAAAGGGGGAAGACTTTATAAGCCATTCGGTATTTGTTTTATTTGTTCAAGACTCTAACCTTCTCTTCATTTAAGCTTGTAGAGCTCCAGTATGAAGAAATCTTTAAACCCCAGGCCTGCTGACTGGCATGAGCTCTGTTCTGGTACCACAGAGGAGCCAGCAATAATGTTCCATACAGGGGCTCTGAAACAAAGTGGGTAGATTGATGTCCCCATTTGCATTCCAGTACCCCAAAATACTATCACAGCATGTGCAACTGTGTGGAAACCCTACTGAATTTGTATTCTGGAAAACAAACTAAAAGGTCAACATGCATGTATATTTATAATGGAATTGGTGTTTGCTAATCAATGAGGGGAAATGTTTCTTCCTTGGTAGCAACTTCTCAAACTTTTATGCAGAAAGCCTGCAGTCTACCTTAGAAAGCTCTCACAAATTACACTTCAGTGTTTTCTAAGATGCTTAGAACAAAGGGTGGGCAAACTGATGGTCTATTGATTTTTTCAATTTTAACACTAAGATTAAGATACAATATCCAAGTAGTAAGTTTTTCATACACATTAAGGGAGGAAATTTTTTATTGTGTGACTTGAGAAGAAAGCATTAAAAAGAATATTTGTTCTGAAACTATGCGGTGATATAAGTTCCTTAAACTGGGAAATATTTTTTAGTTGTATTTAATTTTGAACTATGAGTGGAGCATGCCAGTTTCACAGGTGACAATAATGTCAATCACCTTTATCAGAACAGAGATCACGCCTTATATAGTTCTTCCTATAACTAAGAATGGGTAAAGTGGTTATTCGCCTCCAACCATTAGTCATGTTGCTTTTGGTAAATCAGATGTGAAAAAAACTGTTTGTGTGACTCATACAGATGTCTAGAAAAGCATCATTGCTAAACACACCTCCGTTTTGTTTTTCAGGCTGTGTTATCTGATAGAACATCTCCAGAATCCACTTTCTTCAAACCAAGTCACTTCTGTAATCAAACAACACCTGACAGAGTGGTGAAATCCTGGCCACCTTGTCCACCTCTACTTCACTGTTCAGTTTTCCGTCTTCATTACATCATCTCTCTTGCTCAGCCAAGCCACTCTCATAGCCCTTTAAATCTTCACACTTAGAGACTACTTTGCATAAAGTATAATTTTAATTTTCTGAAACCTCACAGCATAGAATAGAACCCCTTAATGTCATTAATCACATAATCTGAGCCACACTCCCACTTCCAGAAACATCTGATTACCTCCATGATTTATGTCTTCTTGCAAAGCTTAACCACTGAAGTCGGCAATTCCTCTCCTGGCCTCAACACCTGCTCGTTCATTTCTTCCTCAAATAGTATTCTCAGTACTAACTGTCATCCACATCTTATAAACAGCACTCAGTAAATATCAGTTGGATTAAACTGGGTTTTACTTTTTATCCTATTATTGTATTAGTTACTTCGGATTGTAAGATGACAGGAACAGCATCCAGCTAAGAAAAAGCTAATGGTAGAATGAGTCCAAGAGATATATAACATCAAGCAAGTATATTAAGAACACTGTTTCCCTTGCACATATGTATAAAATGTGAATTACCATGGGTGAGGGATGGTGGGCAGGGTGACAAGGTACATGAAAAGCCTAAGTATGGGCAAAAGATAAATCAGAAAAGGGGTTGTTATGAGGTTATAGCTGCCATTAACACATGTTATCTGGGCATGATAATATTTTATAATGAGGAAAACATGATAAGTTTATAGATATGTCACCCAATAAGATGTTTTGATTTGTAGTATAGCAAAAATGCCTTGTTGTATTAAATGATGGGTTAACATTCAGAGCATGCTTGCTGAAATAACTATTTCATAATGTATCAATACTATATTGATTACCCTAATTCTATAGTTTCAATGAGGATAACACCTATGCTCTAGGATTATTTTGAAAGTTAATTAGTGTGATATATGTAAAGTAGCTGTTACACAAGTCAAATCATTAATTATAATACTAAAGATGGTGACAAAATCCTATTTTAAGAGTAAGCCTATAGAACCACCAGGTCACAGGCTTTAGCTTCTAGGCTGCACATAGGGAAAATTCCCAAAAGGAAATCTGAGCAGGGTCTTGATGGACAGGCATTCAGGGAGTTTGCTACTCAAAGTCACCACCCTTCACATGTCTTCGGCTTTTGCTAATTTACATGAGCATTTAAAAGCAGAGGTAGAGAACCTGACACTTCCAGATGAGTCCTGAGGAGAGAGGAAAGAAACTATCCATCATTAACATTGGCCCATAAGCTGTGTACACATTTGAGGTGAATGTGCACACATGCATGTATATCCTACATACATGTTCATGGCCTTGGCCAGGCCTCACCTACCCAGAGATCTTAAAAGCCCAGTTCCTGGCCTCCAGTGAGACAAACTAGACCCATGTTCTCCCTGGGGGCTGGAATTCAGGTGGCAGAGGGGCAGCAAAAATGTGTGCACTTCTATGAGCATGCACAGTGTCATGACAGGGCCGTGAGTGGGTAGGAGTGTGGGCATGTGCACACAGCCAGCACTGTTGCCCTGCAAGGTTCCTCAGGATATGCAGTAACATAAAGGAAATTGACTCAGGAAAGGGAATCTTTTCAAATCAAGCAAAGGTTAAAAGGAAGGAGAAGCAAACACTATGAGAGAAGAAAGCAAATCGTGTACCAGCTCACCAAAGGGGCTCGGCCAGCAGAACAACGGAAGGCAAGTTGGAGGGAGAACTAGAAAACGGGTGGCAGGAGGCAAGGGGCAGAGAAGGGATGCTCAGGCACCTCCGGAAGTGCTGCGTCCTGCTGCCGCTTTCCCTGACTGCTGTGTTAGATCCCTGTGCAGCTGTGTACTACATGGTGACTCCGGACGAGGTGTTTAAACTGCCAAGAGCCTCCACTACCTCACCTGAAAATGAAGATCATGACACTACATTTGTCAGAAGGTTTATGTATGTGTGTGCATTAAATAAATTAATTTATGTGATGCACATAGTGATACTAAACATTCAAAAAATGCCATTACCATCATTGTTAGTCTTATTTGCAAATGGCTTGTTGGCAGATTCTCAAAGCCATGGCTCACTCCACATCAAAGCCAGTCCTCCTCTCTGGCTCATTTCTATGACATGGGAAATCAGTAAGAGTGCCACCACATCACTTCCAAACCTACACAATCTTAGGGATCTTTGAGCAGAACCAGAGAGCGGTGGAGTAGGACAGACCCCAACAGATACCTGGTGTCCAAAGGAAAACTCCCTGCTTTGTTCGCCTTTCCCATTTTCCAAGTCAGCAGGCAAAGGACTTTACTCAAAACCATGAAGCCACTCTCTAGGAATGTGGCCAGGTACACAAAGGTAAGCACGTGGTGTGCAATTAATCATGCAGTTTTGCAGAGTTGAATACAGTATTACAATCTACTAATTAAGTATTAATATCAGAATGAATTAGGGAAATTGTCCATAGCGCCTAACATTTTCTTTGAAACACAATGCCAAATCTCATCCCTAAATTCTGCTTCTGGAACACAACACTTTCTGATGGTATCATAATTATTTCTTTTAAAAAAGAAATGAAGGCCTTTGTTAAGAAGTAAATATGATAACATTAATATATGCCAGACTAAACCTAAAACAATGTTTCCTATTTCCTATTTAAGAGATTTGAAGCTACCATAAACAACTCAAGAAATTTCTAGAACTCCTCCAAACTATGAGGAACCTAAAATAAAAGCACAAGATTATGAGCAATAAACAAGCTTACCAGGACAAATGTGATGTGCATCATAGCAAAAGCCCCACGACATCGAAAATAATGATGAAGCACCACATATTTGACTGGGGTGTTGCAGCAGCTGTCAGAGCAGCGTGGTGTATCCATACAAGCCACAGAGAAGCCCTGTTTAAGCACAGTCACCGGGCCCACTGTGCACCAAGGAGCTATGGCAGGCACTTCAGATAGCATCGTTAATGACTATTCAGATGAAGGTAGGATGATTAATTATATCCTTTCTTGTTTTTTAAGTACCAAATATGAAGCCAATCCTACATAAATTCCTTTACCTTGCAGACTGAGCAACAATCTCTTATTATAATATACTCCCATAAATCACACAAGATTGCATGGTAGAAACAGCATAGCTCTATCTCTAATGCTGACCCCCCACTGTGTGTGTGTGTGTGTGTGTGTGTGAGAGAGAGAGAGAGAGAGAGAGAGAGAGAGAGAGAGATGAAACTTACCTTATAAAAGTCCTTCCAAGTAAAAGTAACTGGTGGTATAAGTGCTCAGTGATATATTTTTCTTTAGAAATACATGTGGTATTCATAGGTTAGCAAAATATCTAGCACAGAATGTTTAATAAATATCTGTATAAGAAAAGAAAAGGAGAAGATAAAAAGGTAAGGAAGAAGAAAAAAAGAAAGGGAAACTCAGAAATTTTCAAATTGCTCTGAAAGTCCAGATCTGTGTGTGTTTCATGTGGAGTAGAAGCACAAAGTGTATTGATGGAAAGGCTGTAGTTGTTGCCACCCAGTTCCCTGTGAGATGAGAAGATCCAGCAGTCCCCCAACTGGCCAGTGACAAAGCTGTAACTCAACTCCGAGTGTCCTAGCTCCTATATGCCTTGCAATACTTAAGTGAAGTTATGCATTGTATGCTATCTGATCCTTTTCCAAAAGCTTTTCACCAATTTGAAGTGGTATGAGGGTAAGATACCATATGTCAATTCTAATTGTTTCCATTAGGCAGTTGTATTGAGTTGATTTCAAATCAAAAAACAGCTGAAAATTTTCTGTCTCTTCAATTAATTTCCACCATTTCAATTCTTGTAATTTAAAACCTTTCTGAATTCACAGACTTCAGTCTCTTGGGTAGGAAGCTTCCTATATTTCAGTGAGGTACTGCACTAATCTGCCTGTATTCTCAGCTTCACTGTTCACTGTTAATCATACTGTTATTCCCAATCAGCATGTCTCTTTAATGTGATGAATGCTTAGGGTGACTGATATGGGTTACAGAGAAGTGGACTAAAGTGGATACAGAAAAAATCAAGTGTCACAAGTCATTCGCTTGCATTATTCTAATGGCTTTTTAAAACAATGAAATTATTTTTGATCAATGCATATTGAAAGTTTATACAGTTTAGAAGCCATTTGATTTTCACATACTCTATACTTTAACATTTAATGACGTGACAGTTAAGAAATGGCACATTGTCAAGTTGAAAATCACTTTAGAAATTTTGAGGTACTAAACTAAGTGTAGGGTAGACCATATACAATTATCTTTAGAATTATAGGGCAATATTGGATCTCAAGGACTTAGATGACAATATCGTGATCATATGACCCATATAACTTTCACATTACTTTTCTTAAAGTGAAAACTTTTCAAAAAATGTATTTCATTCAAACCAAAAGTTTGCAACTGAGGCTAAATTACTTTAAAAAAGTAACATCCTGCAAACTAATTCCTTAGTATTTAGCCATCACACATGATTCAAGTATTTTTATATGTCAGCGTATTCCTTCAAAGTTAGACTTGCCTAAATGCCTCACTTTTTTTTTTTTTTTTTTTTTTTGTGGTTCCGGGGATTGAACGCAGGGATGTTCTACCTCCATGCTACACCCCCGGCCCTGTTTTTTTTTATACTTTATTTTGAAACCGGGTCTCACGAAGTTGCGGAGGGCCTCACTAAGGAGAGAGAGAGAGAGAGAGAGAGAGAAAGAGAGAGAGCTGGGGTTGGCCGCGAACCCGGATCCTCCAGTCTCCGCCTCCCAAAGTACTGGGATTACAAGCATGCGCCACCACGCCCGGCTAAATGCCTCACTTTTTATTAATCCAAGAAATAAAATTTCCTAGGGCTATTAGAAAGGGGACAAACTACTTTCTTCTAGGAGGCAGGATGAGTGATACAAGGAAAATTTATAAGAAATGAAAAAATTAGAGAACAACAGAGAATAATTAAGGTAGGAATAAGAATGATGAAAGTAAAAGACTGAATTTGAAAATATGAAGGTCAAAATAAAGGAATATTACTATACAATATATATGCATAAGTGAAGCTTTTACAAATTATGAGAACAGAGCGCCGGGCGTGGTGGCGCACGCTTGTAATCCCAGTACTTTGGGAGGCGGAGACCAGAGGATCCGGATTCACGGCCAGCCTCAGCTCTCTATCTCTCTCTCTCCCTGTCTCTCTCTCTCTCTCTACTTAGTGAGGCCCTCCGCAACTAAATGAGACCCGGTTTCAAAATAAAGTATAAAAAATAGGTCCGGGGGTGTAGTTCAGAGGTAGAACGCCTCTGGGTTCAATCCCCGGTACCCCCCCAAAAAAAACAAAAACAAATTATGAGAACAAACCACTGCTAAGCCACCAGGTATATCACCTGTGAGCCACAGTGAAAACTTTCCACTCTGAACCCTATGCACATTTGCTATGGATATGTCCATCTCTCAGAGCTCTGCACACTGACCTTGGCACACAAATTTGAGAAGACAGACCATTTGATCATTGGCAGACTGCATACCAGCTCATCCTTTCTTGCCTACAATCCCTATGCCCTTAAGCCAACACCCCAACACAGATAGTGCTCAACTCACAACAATTGAAGTTACAATGTTTCAGCTTTATGATAGTGAGAAAGTGATAAGCATTGAAGAGAAGCCATACTTTGAGTTTTAGATTTTTTTATCTTTTCCCTGGATAGTGATAGGCAGTTCAATTCTTTTGATGCTGGGTGTTAGCAGCAAAAGGATAAAGCTCTCAGTCAGCCATGCAGTCATAAAGGTCAACAGCAAATACAGTGCACTGTGTTGCTCAGCCATGATGTTCAGCAGGTTAGATGTATTAAGTACATTTTCATCTTACAATATTTTAAATTTATAATAGGTTTATTAAGATGTAACCCCACCTAAGTCAAGGATTATCTTCATAAGTCTCTCTAGCACCTATCTTCCCCATACATTAGGATGAACTAATTTCAGTAAGTACTTATCATCCATGACACAGTCTTTCAGTACTCCTCTCCAATCCCACCATTCAACCTAACAGTGACTTTTCTATGTTCGACTTTTGTTTGTAAAGTCCTGAGACTTAGATGCTGTTTGATTCGGTATCATAACTTAGCCTATCCTGACCAATGTACCCCTGGGTAACATTTGGTACTGAGAATTCTCAACAGCCGTGTGTTCATTTATTCATTCATACATGTTTCAGAATCCAGATCCTAGGTCCATCATCTCCTCTCTCCTTTCATAGACAATTACTCATTTGGTATGACAGACTGAACCCAGGGGCACTCACCACTGAACTACCTCCCCAAACCTTTCTATTTTTTTTTTTGAGAGGTCTCACTAAATTGATCAGCTGGCCTCGAACTTGCTATCCTCCTGCCTCAGTCTTTCAAGTAACTGGGATTATAGGCATGTGCCATTACACCCGGCAATAAAATTTTTAAATTTATAAAAACTTTAAAACATATGTCTCTTACTTTTGTCTAGATGCTGGAGATGTAAGATACAATTTATTGGCCGGCAAAAAATACTAAAGTGCTAGAAAATGAAAGGGGATCGTTGTTAAATAGAAGATGGAGCATATTAGTGCATATAAACTGAGATAGTGGTTGGTTAGCTGGGTAGTTAGGAAAACAAAGGACAAGAAATAGAATGAAGTCCATATAAGAAACAGTTGCAAGCCGGGTGTGGTGGTGCACGCTTGTAATCCCAGTACTTGGGAGGCTGAGACAAGAGGATCACAGGTTCGCAGCCAGCCTCAGAAACTTTGTGAGGCCATCTGAAACTTAATGAGAACCTGTTTCAAAATAAAAGAATAAAATAGGGCTAGAAGTGCAACTTGGAGTTAGAATGCCCCTGGGTTCCATCTTCAGTACCACAAAAGAAAAAAGAAAAGAGTTGCTAAGCATTTTGAAGGTGGGTAACATGTGTAATTTGCTTTAAATATAGTAGGCTAAAATTATTATGGAAAGAAATACCTTAGCAAAATACATAACTGAAGAAAGGCACATTCAGAGCAAACTTTAATCATGATAAAATCCCTAGAATGGGAAACAACAAATTATTTCCTGACTACATTTTGAAAGTGTCAGGATGAAGTATAAACTACGGATGCCATACAATACGTAGATGCACATTTAAGTTGGAATTATCTGGGAATCCTATATTTTTATTTGCTAAATCTGACAATGCATGGCAAATACAAATACAAACATTCTGATCAAAACAACAAATTATAATAGCTAAAGTTTTTAATTCATTTAAAAACCTAAAATTGAAGAGCAGAGTGACATAATATACTCAAACCCTAACATATGAGGTCCCCTCACCCTTGTTAAAAATAAATGCTTATTTTTATAAAATAATGATGCTAGTCTTCCTAACTGAATAATTATCATAAAACTACCTTCCTATTTAATATTCTAAGGAATGAACTGACCTCCTGATTGAAAGATCTAAGTTCCTAGCCAAGAGCAACTTAGAGCAGGGGAAAAATCCATTACTTCCAGGCAAATTAAACTCTAAAGCAGGGGTGGGCACATTATGGCTCACTGGCCTGTTTTATAAATAACGTTTTATTAGAATACAGTCACGCCTATTCATTTACTTATAGTCTGTGGCTATGTTCACTCCACAATGGCAAAGCTGAAGAATTATGACAAAGACTTTATGGCTCATGAAACCAAAAATATTTGCTAACTGGTCCTCCACAGAGAGAGTTTGCCAACTGCCACTCTAAAGGCTACCTTGATCAGCAGAACATCACAGAATAAGGCACACAGAAGTTCTAAATCCTAAACCCTTTCAAGCAGGCATAACCTCAATGTGAGTTCTAATCAGACTGAGGTGACATCAGAGCTTTAGTTAAGCACAGATTATTAAAAACCATTTCCAGGCTGAAGATACTTCATTTTTGGTCATCTTTCTTCAAACACTACTTTCTCTTATTGTTACTATCTACTATTTTAAGTGCTAGATGTTAATTCAAAACGTAATCACCTGGCTCCTACGCACTGTCTTCAAATCTTCAATGCTTTGCTCGGGGAAGAACCCGTTTGTTGAGCATGTACTGGAGCCATTTTCACCTGGCCATAGTGGCTGATGCAGACATATGGATATAGGGTCTATGAAGGGAAATAAGAGGCACGATTTAAGGAATTAACTCTGTAAATTCAACATAGTTCAATAACAGCAAGCATCATATTATATCATAGCTAAATTTCTATTTTTAACTGCCTAGTCAATTGAACTTTTCTGAAAATGCGACCTTGGAACCAAAAGTTATAAAGCTGTTGATAGGAAAAAAATTACTTATTTTTTTCAAAAAAAAAAGAAAAGAAAAGTTCCAGAAGTCTGTTCATTAAAATGTCATAGGTAATGGCGTCTGTTTTCTACCAAGTAGCACAGATGCAGACGCTTCTTAAATTTTTCTATACAATAAAAGTGGGTTTTTTTCATACATCTATCATGGGCTTGCTTCCTCATTAAAATGCACAATATGCTAAAAGAACCTGTTAGGTTTTAAACTAACTTCTTTAAGTTAAATAGTTTAATCAATTAACATTATTTTATGGAGACAAAATTTTTTTTTAAAAATGGATTTTCTTCTTCTAGATAATATAAATAATTCTCAAAAATATATATCAATATTAAAAGCTTAAATGTTTTATATAACTTGCTTTAAAATAGTAATGGCTTTATAAACTTTCTTGATATATAATTAATAAACAGTGTAATTTTTACCCAAAGTGTACACTTCAATGTTTTTTACTGTATTCAGAGGATTATAGACTCATCACTACCATCTAATTTGAGAACATTTTTGTCTCCCTCCCCACAAAAAACATACCCATATGCCCATTTTTAACTCTTCCTCCCACCATACCCACCCTCAACATTAGACAACCACTAATTTACTTTTCATATCTATATATTTGCCTAATCTTGATATTTTAAATAAATGGAATTATACAATATATTATCTTTTGTGACTCACTCTTAGCAAGTCTTATCCATTTTGTAGCATGTATCAATACCTCATGTCTTATGGTGGAAAAAAGCCAATTCTATGGTTATAAGACATTTTATTTTTCCACTCATTAATGAATACAATTCATGTTATGATTAATGCTGCTATTAACATTCATATTGAGTTTTTTTTTTTTTTGCGGTACCGGGGATTGAACGCAGTGGTGTCCTACCTCCGTGCTACGCCCCTGGCCCTATTTTTTATACTTTTATTTTGAAACTGGGTCTCACGAAGTTGCGGAGGGCCTCACTAAGGAGAGAGAGAGAGAGAGACAGAGAGAGAGAGAGAGA